>BLKR01004754.1:0-98878 GCA_011170035.1 Teleogryllus occipitalis | reverse complement strand
GGGCGGGGCGGGGCGGGGCTGGCGGGGGGGCGGGGCGGGGGGCGGGTTGGGGCGGGCGGGGCGGGCGGGGCGGGCGGGCGGGGCGGGCGGGGCGGGCGGGCGGGGCGGGCGGGCGGGGCGGGCGGGCGGGGCGGGCGGGCGGGGCGGGCGGGCGGGGCGGGCGGGCGGGGCGGGCGGGGCGGGCGGGCGGGGCGGGGGGGGCGGGGCGGGGCGGGTGGGGCGGGGCGGGGCGGGGCGGGGCGGGGCGGGGCGGGGCGGGGCGGGGCGGGGCGGGGTGGGGCAGGTCGGGGTCGGGTCGGGGGCGGGGCGGGGAGGGGAGGGGAGGGGGCGGGGAGGGGCGGGGGCGGGGAGGGGCAGGTCAGGGTAGGGCTGGTCTGGGAGAAACGGAACGGGGTGGTGCGCGCGCGGGGCGCAGACGGGCGGGTGCCGCGCGGGGGGCGAGACGGGGGGAGGGGTCGCTGGCGCGGCGAGCTGTGAACGGAGGAGGAACGTGCCGGACGGCGAGCGCGTTATCATGCGGAAGCTGTGCAGATAGCGGAGGCCGCGGCTCGTCTGCTGTAGGAGATCGAGGGCAGGCAATTATTTGAAATGGACATACGAGGTTAACTGATCCCAGAGGGAACTATAGCAAAATGTGAGGAAGAGAAAGAAATTTGATTTGAGAATTAGGGTTGTTCAATAAGAGAAAATCTGTATTGGTATTGTGGAAATTATGAGCTCATGCGAGAATAGTCGATAAGAGATGTGTCTATAGGTAATAGTAAATTGAGCTGAAGTTGGTAGCCATTTGTATAATTATAGTAGTATATGGAGAGACTGAATAGTGTGCATGTTAGCGTCGACGTGAACTATATTTTTGGTTTTGCTCTAGATAGTGGAATTTCTATTCCTCTGTGCTTTATTTGTCCCAATGATTTGTTTGCAATGTCATTGATCAGTGTTAGTCTGGCCAAAAAAAATAAATGATTTACCAAAAGTTCCGTTACACACTATATAATAGTGATGAGAGAACAATTGAGGCACCGCAGAGGGGATTCTGCGCGGATTTGGCGGGACCGAAGACAGTGAGTAAACTTAACGGGGTGTCTCGGAAGAAAGAGAGCATGCCCGCGCCGTAATGGAGGTAAAATGAACGTGAGAGGGACGAGATGGGCCACTTGCCAACTTGGAAAAAGCTACAGGGAGCGTAACGGGCCGGGAGGAAATCGGAGCAAGATTGGACTGATTGAGCTGTATATAAGGCCAAAGGGTTCTAATACGGCATGGCATGTGGACCGCGTTCCGATGTTTTGACAGGGATAACAATTCATGGCTGCTTAAATAAAGTGACAGAATTTCGATGATGGATGAGATCAAAAAATAATCATCTGTTCGAAAATCATAAATGTACTATGCTTCTTTCCGCGTCCTTTTTTACACATTTTTAGTTGAAAACAGCAGAAAGTTTGAAAATATTGCGTTTATTATTTATTCTTAAATTATAAAATAAAATGGTAAGCGAATAAGAAAAGGAAAGCAATTAAAATAAATTAAAGCCATAGCGAAGGACAAAAGGAACCACGTTAATGTGTCGTGAAAACTGAAGGGAAAAGAGGAAGAAAATGTATATCATGAGAGATTAGTTCAAGAAAAATTGAAGGCATTAGATAATTATTTTACCTAATTTATGAATAATAGAAGTGAACTGACAGTAAGAAAATGAACATTTTCATCTAGCAAAATCTAGGTTATTTTGCTTAACATTTGTAATTAACTTTTAACTGATCAAATTTCAACTGAATTTTATTTCTCTATAAACATTTCTCTGGGATTTTATAGTTTCTGTTCGAAAATAATTAACTTGACCCAGCCAGCAAAGTCATGAAGTCGAAGAAAGCCGTTTCCTAAAAACCTGGCAAATTCTACTTCAGTCGTGAATAGAGTATGTGAAGGACATTTTTCCGTATACTGCATTTATCCCTGCATTTATAGATGAAAAAATCTTTCACCTTCATGTCAACATACGTATCTTCTCAAACCATCAAATACCTCGAAGAAATATCTCAATGAAGAGAACAATAACTCACAATTATGTACTTGACTCAGAGCCGGATTTATGTACAAAGAAAATTAGCAGTTGCTTAGAAGCCTCCATCCTTGAGAGACCTCACGAAAAAAATCAAAAATATATTTGCAACTGTAAATTAATTCTTAATCTGTCTACTGTACTAAGTAATTGGTATTTAAATAGTTTCTTCAAATATTTGATAAATGCTACTTTTTTTAGTAAAATGGAGGATTTGTTTTCGGTAGGGTACCTCATCATCAATTTTTGTTTTTGGCCCCCACACTCCTTTAATCCAGCCCTGAGCCGACTGTATCCCCTGTTTATCGAAGCAGAAACAGCGTATTCGAAAACGTTGCATGAAGCGCGTCAACCCAGAAAGATAAGCATTGCATCAAGTACCCTCCACGGCGGCGTCTCCGGGGCCGGAGGGTGGGGGAAGGGGATGGGGTGGGGGTGGGGGCCAAAGAAAGCATCGTCCACCGCAGAGGCTGCGTACCCAGCCCGGGCGTGCTGCAGCGTCGGAGATGCCTGCGGCGGCGGCGGCGGCGGCGGCGCGGGCAGCGCGTCCCATGAACGCGGCGGAACGCGGCGTGGGTGGGGATGAGGGAGGGGGAGGGGCAGGGGAGGAGGGGGCGTCTGTCTCCAGAGGCTCTCCGCAGCGCGTGCCGCACGAAATAGCCCGTTCGGCCGCCCGCTCGGCCCATGCAAGACGGCGTGTTTGGAATACTTCTTCCCGGCCGGCCGAAGGTTATTGTTATAGTTTTTGTATACGCAGGGGAGGGAATCGATTTGTGGACTCTGGGGAGCAATACTTCATCCCCAATGGTATTCGCGTACAGTTTCTGTGGCACTTGTTTTCCTGAGTGCGTTCAAAGGTGATCGACGAAGGACGGCCGTTCAACAATTATTATGAAGGTATCAATTCTGCGATAAATTTATTTTAAGTATTTGAACAAAATAGTGTCACGTAGTCTTTTCAACCACCTGCATTTTGAAATCTTACAGCTCTAAAAGAAAAAACAGATGTGTGTGTGTGTGTGTGTGTGTGTGTGTGAGAGAGAGAGAGAGAGAGAGAGAGAGAGAGAGAGAGAGAGAGAGAGAGAGAGAGAGAGAGTGATGAAAGCTAAATGCCAAAGTGATCTTCATTGGGATACCATTAATGTTAATACTTTTCTTAATCTCTCCTGTAATCGTTCAGAATAACGGGAATTATTCTTACGTTCAGATATATGCTTGAGTATTATTCCAGTATTATGTGTTTTGAAATAAAACAAAATTGGTATGAAAAACCATATGGAAATATATTTATAAAATAATTACCCCAAACTCTGACAGCCATTAGTTTGCCAAGTTGTGTCCTGAGTTTGCTAAGTTGTGTTTAAATACAAGATTACGATGTATCCCTGAAACACCCAATATGTTCGTTCACATAACTAAAACTAAACAATTTAAGTATTCTTAAAAGTTATGTATTTTGTGTGCGTACGTTTTCCAAACGATTATTCGAGTAATTAAATTCGTCGGCCACTATTTGAAGCGAGGTGTGAAATTTTGAATTAACAATAGTAGAGTACGGAAATAAATAAATAGTACTATAAATTATATTATTTGGTGAATTATTTATTTCACGACCGGTTCCGCTGACTCGGGGCATCAATTGATATCACTGCAGTGGTTCTAACCAGAAGGTCCTAGTATTCGAGTCCTGACTGTGGGAGTATTTTCGGCACTCTTATCTGTCTAAGTAGCTAGGTAGAGTACAGCCGCTGTCTGGAGGAAAATTCTAACGGCCGGCTGCTCTGATCTGTAACTTTCCGTGGCCGATTAACACCAGGCGAATGCCGGAGCAGTACCCTAACAAACGGAGCACGGATCGCGTGTGACTTATCCTTCCCCTTCCTTATCCTATCATCATCCTTTACCTACACACACTTACATGCACTACACTACTACACATGTCAGAAGACCAGCGGGAGTCTAGAGCTTGTTCCGTTCGAGGCGGTGCCCCGCTGGTGGGAGATATCTTGTTGGGGAAACCCCCGCTAGACGACGTTTAGGTCTACGCCAGGTCTCGCAATTCACCTGGGAAACATCACTGCCATTTCCCCACAATAAAAAACACTTCCTACACTTATGGGACTAATGACCTTAGCAGTGGACGCACCCGGAAACACGAATCAATCAATCATTCATTTACTTACCGAAATCATTAATTATTGATCAGAGAACGAAGTTTTACTTTGATCACGCACACACTACAGGGTTCGAAAGATTTTTGTTGTGGGCGAGCGCGGGCTGGCCTGAAAGCGGTCCTTATTCCGGGCGCCTTTGCCCTCGCCGCTCGAGGCCCCGGGCCTTCGCCCGCGCGGGCCGCTTATGAGCTCTTTGCTGCCCCCGGCGCCACGCCCGGGCCGCCCCAAATTCGATTGAGTGGATCGGCCGCCCGTAGCGCTTGTCAGGGGGGTGCATTGAGTAATAGTATCAGAGAGAGCGAATGCCTGGTCGGGATATTGAAATTGACAGCGGATGACAGGTTTGTATCGCATGAATAGTACAACGCGGTCGTTATTTTGAAACGTGCATTCAAAGCTTCTCTTAGGTTCACTTTGGCTTTTTTCCCCGTATTCATTTCGTATAAAGGAAATATTGGAATCGTTAAAATTGTTGGAAATGAGGGTAACGTCTGACAGCACACGAATGATGGAGAGGGAATTGCTGGATATTTTTTAGACATTGAGCGGACGAAAATGATTTTTACTGTGGCGTGTTAACGAGTACATTTTTCACACGCACATCTCAACGTCATAAAATTGAGGCGCGCAGGATAATGATGGCAGATCCCAAGCAACCTTGTATTTTCAGTTAGAAGTGTGATGCTTAACTTTTGGCATATACCTGTCCTCTGCTGAAATATCAAATGGATTGGGATATGGCAAAATTCTCAAATTCCGTCTTCAAAAATTTGTTCTGAGTGTACGTAAACGTGAGCGAAAATAGAAAATGTCATTCTTCTCAAAACAAAGAGTGGTTGGGGTCGGCCGTTATTATTCGGAGCGTTTCAATTGTTTTTATAGTCGAAGATATATTCTCCAAATCCAAAAATAGATTCATTGGATTAGTTTTCCTTTGCGTGTCGTACATCTTTACGAGGGTAGAGTATATTAAGAATGGCTGGGAACTGATTACAGAGAACTGAATTTTGTCTTTCTAGGGCAATTACGAAATGATGGATGATGATGATGAAATCATTAATTATTATAACGCGTAGTACGAGTACATCCTAGTTTTCCTTGTTTTCTGTTCTTACACAGTGAAAATAACATCTTCTGCGCGATTCGAATTTTCAAAACGAAACAAAGAGTGTTTCCCCGTGTCCATCAGACCAATGGAGATTGGCAGAGAATAATTTAATATTTTTAAATTTATGTTTAAAATTCCGAAATTTAAAATATCAATTGTCTAGAAGCATATTCATTTCGAAGAAAACTAAATATTAACGAACTATCCAAGGGAAAGTCTGTTACACTTTTAATACTGACATTCTCCAACACGGAAAAAACTTCGGTAAGTATTTTTCAATTATTCTTGCATAGTGGTATTGAATAAAGTAAATTATTATGCATCTCGTCTCTTCGTGTTTTTCCACGTTTGGTGGGAGACGAGGTCGCCTTTTTCCCCCTTCAGGTGAATGTATTCTGACAGCGAACACAAGACCTGCGCCGACTTTGACAACGCGCCCTTCCGCCATATTGCGCTTCGAAAGACTTTTTCTCCGAAACTTCGCTGCAAGCCGCTCCAGTGCCCCAAACCGGGGGGAGGGGCAGGGCGGCGTCCCTCAGCACGGCGTTGCGGTTGGGTAGCGCGACGCCTGAGAAAGAGGGTGGGGGAGAAATGGCAGAGGCGGTGATGTCAGTAGTGGACCTATACCTTAGGAATGAAGAAATGGATCCCATTCACTGAAAAACTGATTATTCACATATTTCAATGTAATACGGGGACTAGCGTACCCGTGCAAGAACTCTCGTATGTTAAACTCCACACTCAATTCAATCATGTCATATCAAGTGATTAGTTTAATTTCACATACAGTTGTCGATCTAGACGTCGCTGAACAGTTGGAATATTATCGAGAAACACTGAACAGCAAAAATTTAATAGAATGTCCAAGAAGATCTCATCGTGTATATTACAACGCGTGGAAAGTGTCAATGACGCGTTTTGCTTTATATTTTCTGGTTTTAAGGTCTTACAACGCTTAGTTTTGGAGTTACATATTCAACTATATAGATTTCAATTATTCTGCCCGAGTGTTGCGCAGTTAGTAGTAATTGCGAGTGCCGACATGAATATTTAGAGTTTTTTAGTTAAACTGCAATTTGTTAAGTCACTGTGAAATAATCTTTCTTTAGAGACTTCATTTATAAAGATAGGTTGCATTTGAGAGCCGGAAAACTTATCTATGAGTCATTTCATGCAAAAAAGGGGATTTTATGACAAGACTCCTTCAAACTTGAAAATATTTTGGGATATTATTGTCCATGATGTCCACATCGTCGAGATACAGTATTAACATTTTCTAACTGATTGTTCGGCAACAATGCGCTTAAAATCTAAGGCTTCTTGTGAACACCGCTATATTCTTTAATTTTTTGCCCTCATATAAACGTTTCTACAAATTTTAAAAATGTGTGAGTATATACAAGATATGTAGTACTGAATTCATTAAATGTCAATTTTATATCGTGTAATTCTTGGCACACGACAATAAACAACTTCTTTAAAAAGCAATGACTCGCAAGAGAACCTTTTTAAATGTATGAAAATCTGCAATAATATTGTATTCAGAATGTTCTAGAATGTATTAAATTTTATTGATGATACCTTATAAGGAACAAAATTATCACCAAAAATACTGAAATGAGCTGAAATGGGCAGTATGCAACCCGCCACAACTATTCATTGCAGCAGCTTTGCTCGCCTGGCGGCTGGTGATCTACTCAGTTATAGGTGCCTTGAAGAACACCTTCCCTACACACTTCAGTTGAAGTAAAAATCAGCTTGTTAAAGATGTACATCAGCAACTTTTTGAGAAAGATATGATTTCGCTTAGTTATTAGACGGAGAAGGTTGCGAAGCCGAAGAAGGAGAAGGTTGCGAAGTCGAAGGAGAAGGTGTCGAAGTCGAAAAAGAAGAAGGATGTGAAGTCGAAAAAGGAGAAGGTGTCGAAGTCGAAGGCGCAGAAGGTTGCGAAGTCGAAGACGCAGAAGGATGCAAATTCGAAAACGGAGAAGGATGCGAAGTTGGAGACGGCGAAGGATGCCAAGTCGCAGACGGAGACGACAGCGTCAACGTCAGCAGCAAGGGAACGTGAGCGGTGGCGGTGACTGTGACGACGGCGACGAAGGCGGGGCAGCCGAGCCGAGACGGGTAGCCGGTCTTCTCGGACGGCCCGAGGCAGAAGACGTCGGTCGCACAAATTAAATCGCGACGTTCAGTATTCGGGGTGCGCGCATGGCTCTGCCCAGCCCGACCCACCCGGCGGCTCGGAGCAGCGGTCGGCAGATGGTAGGGCGCCTCCCTACGCCCAAACGGTCACCCTTCTGTGCCCCGCTAGACCCCTCCCCTCCCCGCCCCACTCTGCCCCTCCCCACCCCACTCCGCCACGCCCCTCCTCACCCCACTCCGCCACGCCCCTCCTCGCCTCACTCCGCCTTGGCCCTCCCCGCCCCACTCCGCCTCGCCCCTCCCCGCACCACCCCGCCACGCCCCTCCCCGCACCACCCCGCCACGCCCCTCCCCGCACCACCCCGCCACGCCCGCCACGACCCGCTACAATCCGGCTCTGCCTCTCCCCGCCGCGCCATACCCCGACCCGCTCCGCCCCGCCTCGCCGCTCCCCTCCCCGCCCCGCTCCGTCCCGCCACACCACGCTCCCCTCATGCCACGCCCTGAGGCCGAACCATATTGTTGACGCACTCCTCCCTTTTTCACTTGCTTCTCTCCTCGCAGCCTTTCCTTCTCGCCACTGGCTCTTGCGTCCGTGCTGACCCTTCTTGAATACATTTGAATGTGTTGGTTTTACTTGAGTTGCTGTCGGAAAGAGTAAAAGTGACATATGATAGGGCGAATGCGTTCAAATGGCAATATCGTATTTCTTTTTTACGGTTTCTTTCCTTCGCTGCCTCTCGTGCAGATCTCTCCTTCTTACTTGTAGTTGTAACCTCTTCTTCGGTACATTTTAATGCAGTAGTAAGTAGTTTTACATATACTGTCGAAAATAGCATAAAATGAATAATGCAGAAGAAATGTTCACAATTGTTTGTAGTGATGACTTTTTGAAAAAAAACTAGTAATTTATTCTTCATAATTTTCCTTCTTAAAATAGACTAGTTTTAATAACACAAATGTTTAAGGAATAGATTTTCAAGAAACGTGTTGAGACTGATACACAATATTAACATTAAAAATAAATTAAAACAACAACCATTGTTCTTCAAGAAACTAAATGCTAATAAAAATATAAACATTACTCAATTTGTGGACGTCATTGGACAAGGTGCGAGATATATTGATAACAATTCTTTCGATATTCTTCCCGACTTTCGAAATAATTTTCAACGGCCTTTTAGGGCAGCGGGATACTTCGTTTTCTGTCCAAATGCATTTCATTTGTTTAATAAACATTAATGGTACAGTTATATAATTAATTTAATGAATTAAATTATGAAGTACGTCTCACATTTTAATAAACTTATTAGGTATATTTTATATACATAATTTACGTATTCGTTCCATGGTTCCACTCCGCATATTACCTTCATATCACAATCACCCTTTCCCGGCAAATGAGCTGCTACTTTTACCACTTCATTACGTGTTTTTTTCTTCCAGGCTCTAGCATGAAGATAACACCGAATAAGGATTAGTGTTATCATTTATGAGAATCCTCAGGTTTCTGGTTTTTGTAATTTTGCGCTTGTCGTATACTACACATTATTTAACTCCCGATATCTCCTAGCTTACAATGCAGTAGTATTTAAGGACATCATGTTACCCATGTATCATGGGTTTATTATCTATTCACCCACCTGTTCACAAACACGCACGTGCCCCTGGATGCTCATCTGCTTTGTGTCTACCGTCTAACCCGCCAGTCCGCGCTCGTCTGATTGCCAGTTTGCATGTCCGTTCGCCTTCTCAGTACTCGCTTGTAATGGTCGTGCGTTCCACTTTCTTATCTACTCACGCGCCCCATCCCCGTTTGCTTATTCACAATCTCCTCGTTTTCGTTTTCACGGTATCTGAATTGCTTTTGGACATCCCAAGTCATTTTAGTTTTTACTTGAAAATCGAATTATGGTTTTTGATCTGCGTGCCGTTGTCGTTCTGCTTGTACGAAAGCAATCGATCACGCAAATTTCTAGAAAGATAAATTGATGTCTGTAGTTAAGAGTAAGTAAACTATAGATTGAATAGTTGGCTTTTAGAAACACATTATTTAATATCGAGACTTTGATGGAGGCAGTATCTCTCAATTGGCGTGGACAAATAGTTCACTTTTCCATTATTTGAAACAAAGAATATTATTGGATTGAATACTGGTGAAGGTGATTCTTGTAGAATTGATAAAATGAAAAATATCCAAAGTGGAAAAAATAAATAGGGATTTTCCTAATGGGAAATGTTGAGTAATTTTACCATCGCTAGCAAACTTTGAAATCCTAATTTGACAAAGTTATTACTTGGCCTCGTGTGCGTTTTAAAATTACTTTATTACTTCTCACTTATTTTGGACTAAATTATAAGAAATATAGCATTCTGAGTGTATGCACAGTTACGAGTAAACGAAAAAAAAATATCAAACCATACTGTACCAAACCAAATGCCATCGTATCATACCAAACTTCAATGGCAGAGAAAAATGGGAAACGCAATGATCATATAAAATGATGACTAGCTCACCCACAGGAACGATGACAAAGCTTTTATCGATAACAAGAAAATTGAAATAAATAGATTGTACTAACGAGGTGAATGATTGTAAATTAATAGAAGCAAGTCAAATAATATCACATAAAAGAACCTCCATGCAGCTTTCTTTGCTCACCTCTTGAGAGTTGAGTTGTACTACATCTGCACTGTGGAACCATACCTGCACATGTGTTCAGACAATTCTGAACCATTGTCATGGCATACCTTGATACAATCAATATGCAACTTCTTTCATTGGATCTCTACAGGATATATTAACGAATAAAGAGCGAAGCATCGTACGATGGCATTAACCCTGATCACCTGCAGGATTGAGGACAAATTTGAAAACTTCAGAGGCGAGTCCATCTTTTAATTGGGCCCCCACCTGTTGGAAGGTTGGAAGCTAAATTTTAGTTATTTGCGAATTTAGCGTCGTAAGGCATCTTCTTACATTTGAGATTGAAGAATTGTTTCGATAACCTTACTACACGAATGTCATTAGTTTTATTTATTTTGTAAAAATTCCGGTCTATATATTTAAAAAACTAAGGAGTTTCGTTTAGAAATAAATTTGAGTTTTCGACTCAACGAAATGTCCTTATTATTTCTTTAAATGAAATATATTGGAGATATCTGTGTTATTACTTGTTATTATTAACTTGTTTTATAAGAAAAACTCAAAATTTTCAAAATATAATAAAATTAATCGAATCAACGCTTTATTTGGTTCATTACGACTTATTCAATACAAACTACAATACAATTTTAGATGGCTTTCGATGTTTTGTTTTAAGAGTTGTAATCGATTTTTCGAAAGCAGTTCATGTCTCGTTGTTAGCGCTAACAAGCGTGAGAGTGTAAGGTCACAGTTAGCAAAGCAATATTGGCGAGATTTTTAAGATCGAAGTTCGACTGTTTTTAATTAACATTAATTTTTATGTATATAAACATAAGATACAGCGGTCGTCTGTCTCATGTATCCGATTCCGAAAGAATGTCAGTGATTATAATTGTATGTGATGCATTCCAAGTTAAGGTGGAACGTAGGATATTTTACTGTAGTTCACTATAACATCAATATACTGATGATGGTAAATATAAAACATTTTAATTACTTTTCCGGAAATCTGTTTAACTGTGTGCACAATAAATAGTGATAGTATTGTTCCATAATTTGTAAACCTCCCTCATTTCTTTAGTCTTTGATGCTAAATATTGAACGCCACTAAACGTTTATGAGGTTTTTGATTTATCCGCCAGTATGTATTACTTTTTTATTGAACCTTTTTCCAGATCTTTTGCGTAATGTAATCGCAAAGTTTCAGCAAACGAACTATAATTTTCGTTTAAATATGATTATTTATTCGGCGAAATGTGCCAGTCAAGAATCATTAGGAAGGCAAGGATTATTAAAACTCCTGTTTGAACACTTTTTCTTTTCATTAGGAAACAAATAATTATTGATGATTATGAGCCAAGGATTTTAGATCACTTGTATTCTAATAACCCTTATTACAAAAGTGTTCTCAGTTTCATAATGTTTGACTTAAGAAAAACTAAGCGGATACTAAGCGGAAAAACTAAGCGTCTGTTGGCTGCGCCTGGTCAACTTGGGTGCCTGTGCCCGTGGCTGGAGAGGCCTGGGGGAGGGGTGTGTGGTTCGCGTGGCCGGAATTGCTGCGGGGCGGAAGCGGCGCGTGGCCCGGGGCGGGAGGGGGCGGGGAGGGGGCGGGGAGGGGGCGGGGAGGGGGCGGGGAGGGGCGGGGATGGGGCGGGGATGGGGCGGGGAGGGGGCGGGGCCCGAGGCGGGAGGGGGCGGGACCCGGGGCGGGAGGGGGGCGGGGCCCGGACCGGCGCGGGGTTGACCCACTTGGCGCCAGTGGTCGATGGCGCCCGCGTTGAGGAGGGACGCGATACAACGGTAGTGAGGCCAACGAAAACCTTAGTTTTGGGAGGGAGGTAGCGGAACCTGGCCAATGAGATCGTGTGATTGAGGCGAATCGCTCGTTTTGGGGATTATTTGTTATTAGACTGTAAAGACCCAATTGAAGGATATAACATTTTGATTGCAGGAAAAATGGGTGATTACTTCGTATTTCCGGGTTCTTTATCCATTTTTATTTTTACTTTCTCGCTTCAGATTAGAGAGAAAGTTGTGTAATGCAGCGCGAAAAGGGCGAATTTTGGACTGAAAAACTCTTATTACAGGGCCCTGGTAACATGCTGATACTCCAGCATGTGGTGAAGCCAGAATCCATGTTTTGTGGGTCCTTGGTACCCAAAAATCGAATGACGGCAAAATGTTTGTCTGTCCGTCCATCTGCCCGTCTGTCCGTCTTTGTTCGTCTGTGAACAACTTTATGGGCTAAACCGTTCAGCCAATTTTCTCCAAAATTGATATTTCCCAATAGATCTGACTGTTGTCGTGGCTCTTTTAATTTGAAATCAATATTTTAATTTTGGGAGGTACTTTACTTGAAGCGTCTGGGACATTTTCCACATTTTCAAAAAAATGGTTCCATTTTTTTATTAAATTTTGTTGTTGGATAATGTAAAGGACGTTTAATATAATGGCGCAGATCTCTTGTTAGTTAAAAGCTTAAACTTTTTTTCTAGTCCTCTTACTACTTTCCGCTATTGAAATCTGTTCCTTAAAATAGATTTTGAAATAAGTCCATGTAAAATTTTTCGAAAATTTGAGTACTTTTGCGTAATTTTGAGTGAAAATACGTGCTGTTGTAGCACTACTAATCAGAGTGTGTGTGTCTCGAGCGCAGTGCATGTTCTGAACTGGAGTAGCAGTTTTCGTCCCCCACTCAAACGTGTGATCCCAGATCCACCGCCATCCTACATGTCGGCTTGCGTCCTTTGTATCTTTATTATACTAATCTATGTTTTTAAAATACCATCTGCTCAGCTGACACGCAGCTTCCCGAGGCCATAGAACTCCTTGAAGACGCACCACATGCTTTTCAAACTGAGCATCTTCATGAAGGGTAAATCTGAATCCTTCCAAATATGAAGCCAAGATATTCTTGCTTCACGCTTCGGCGCATCAACAGTGACGCTCATATACGTATTAATAATTAAAATACTCATTGGTATCCTTCGAATAAGCCAATAAAATGTCTAAGAATGCTCCTTGACACTATACTAATATGGAAATCGTATATTTTGAATTGATGCAATAAGCCAGAGACCGCACTCTTCGAACTTTACCCTTTAATTAACAAGAAGCCGCCTTTTAAAACATATCTCTCATTTTTACGCTACAAAACTGACATTCTCCCTCTACTTACTTATGCATGTCCTGTTTGGGAAGAAGCTTCTCCTTTGGTACGAAAAACTCTCCAAAGCTTTGAAAATAAAATCCTTCGCACAGCCGTAAGAGCGCCGTGATACGATTTGAACAAACGATTGCTCAGAGAGTTTTATCGTCTCACAATTAAACATTGTAGAAAACATCTGTCAAATAAATTCTTTAATTCCCTATCATCTTCCCAAGCAATTAGCGCATTCAAATTAGTAAAAGCGTATAATCAGCACAGAAGAATCCAATCCCCAAAGATAAGTTTAAACCCCCATAAAAGAAAAAATTAATCATTCTATTCTCACTTTTGATAAAATTTAATATCTGAAAACATAATTTACTCCTCTATTCTCCCATTCTCCTCTCGCTGAAATTAATATCGATTACTTGAGGTCTCAAGTGGGAATGTCCTCGCTATTTGATGGCTAGTGCTAAGCATGCTTCGTTACTTCTCTTTTCTATCATGTATCATCGTACTTTCTTTCCAAAACACTTATTCTGGAACTGGACTATGTATACAAAATTAATCCATGTTTGCTAGTTTTTATACGAATATTTAGAATTTAAATATATTATTATTATTATTATTATTATTATTATTATTATTATTATTTTATTAAGCATTTAAAATATTTGAGAAAGTACATAGGATTCAGCATTAAATATTATTTGGAGAATATTCAGATTTTCCCTTCGATTTTGTTTTTTGCACTTACAAGTTTCCTTAGGACGTGTTTGTTGAAAAAGAATTGTTAATAAAACAATTCAGATGCATTGTTCTTGAAACATTGCCACATGACATTGAAATCCTTTTTGGGGAAATATGTGACAGGATCGGAATGCAATAAATTTTGTGTATCAAACAAATTGAAAATATTTTAATTCTCTTTAGCAATTTTACTTTGACTGTCTTTTCGATTAATTATGTAAATTTCATCTCCATAATTCTGTAAATTTAGAGACGACAACATCCGGCCAACCGAGGTCTTCCTCAGTATTTTCCTCTTGAGCTTAATCACTTCGATATTAATGATTGCCCATGAAATAGTATCAGAGTGAGATGCTTTAAAACTTCATTGACTAATGAATAATCTATTCTTTAGCTGAAATAAAATAGGTGCTTAATTTTAATATAAATGAGGGTATTTCAGGTGAGTTACACACACACACACACATGTGTACATATAGATGTATATATACATATATACAAATATATATTATTCCGTTAAATAACACGAAATGTAATTTAGATAAAAGTATGTAATGTATGTATGCATTAGCATTTTAAGGATGGATTAATCGAATTTTGTATAACTAGCGGTGTTCCCAGACCTTGGGCCTGTTTCTATTTATTATCTACACGTAGGATTAAGAGAGACATTAGATGGGGATGAAAAATTCCCTTCACCGTTAGATAAAAATAAATATATATGAAACAATACGTAAAAATTACGTATATGGAGTAATTAAATATAAAATAGTATTCTGCAGTCCTGTGTCATATTCATGTTTAGGATCACACTGTAAATAAAAGATAACTGAACTACTAATAATACATTTTGTAATAGTTATTTTGTTATTTTTGTGGATATTCTTTGTCAGCTCGTATTGGTAGCAATCTACGCTGTCACTATCTGTTTGCATCCATCTCTATTCAAGGTACAAATTTTCCTAACAGCAAGTTGAGCGCCAAGGCAAATTGTGGGAGCTCCGAAGACGGGAGAGAGATTTTGAGTGGCAGGCGGAATGGGAGATTAGTCCCGAGACGAGCTCCGCGCTGAAAGAAACTCGCATTTAGAATTCACTATTGGAATACTTCATGAATAGTACGTATCATTATGCTACTTTCGCAAAATTGTTACTAAAGGCCTGTCAACGTCACCCACTTTTCCTTTTTCTCAGACGTCTGGTAATTTCTTTCGTGGAAGAAGAGCAGTCGTCTTTAATTTCGTGGCGAAGTGAACGATGGAGATATTTGAGTGATAGAAACAGTAGAACCGAATCAGTATAATTCTTTCCAAAATACATTCCTGATCAAAAGAAATAAGAATTGCAATACATGTTCAACTGAATTCGCTGATTTTTTTCTATTATTTCTGTATAGGACGTGGATTCGTTTAAAAGATCAATGTAAATCTAAACATACTTCAAATTGTGAAACAGTAATGATTTATTTTCAGCATAAATTTAAATATTTTTTCTTTAATTTTACAAATACAAAAATTGCTGTTTTTGTATTGTTTGTGTATCTTTGCTTCGTTTACCCTGTCGTGGATAAAAATGTCAATTTCTGGTGAATACGCATTTTATTCAGTTACTTGAATAGTTATTGACTATTATTAAGGATGGGGCAGACGTACGGCAATAGGGGAATCCAAGAAACGAAGTAAATATTTTATCGTTGTGACAAATTTTATATTTAGATGTCTTGAAGAACTCCAAATACATTCAGGATTCAAATAATAAGTAGATAAAATAAATTGAGTGGACAACAAAATGTTTTAAGACTTTTAGATTTAATTGAGATAAAAAAGAAAAATATTTGGGTACCTTAAAAGAATCTCTAAAGAAAGATAAGGTTACATATAATAATTATATTAATGACAAATTCATCGACACTCAAAGAGAAAAATAATGTTTATTTAAACAATGATAAATAATGCATTAGATAACATTTGCACTCTATAATTTTAAAAAGACTAAATATGCCTGCAACAAATTTATAATTTCTGGGTCAATCTGGGCTTCAATTCTGGGCCTCATTTCCATCAGATGTTTCGTCCAGTTTTCCTTATCCGTTGAGGAAATGCTGATATGTCCCCTTGTTTGGATTTAGAACACAAATGACCATCACTCTGAACACGTTTGTTGCGCTTCTTTTGCAAGTTGTGTCAGGAGGAGATGCGAGGCATGGGTTGCTATTTTATAACCAATACTAAAAAATAAAATGTACAGTTCCTTTGCCAATGCAATTAAATTTTCTATTACTCGGGAGTAAAGATATCTCGTTTTCAAATGTTGGTAACCTCACTAGCTGGGTACTTTTATTCATAATTCAACTAAGTATAATAAAAGGCTAGGGAAGAGAATTTTTAGCTCAAAAAACGTGCGCAGATACTTCGTATACTTCTCAACCATACGTCACATAGTTTTACTATTCTATGACGAAAATAAATCAAATTCCGGAATAACTATAATGAAAAAGATAAACAGAAAACTAGAGAGTGTGATATGATTGAAAGGTGTCAATTAAACAGTAAGATTCAAGAAGAAGAGGAAGACGAAAATGAGGAGAAAATGAATTTGAAGGAGCGGGAAAGGAGGAGGAGGAGAAAAAGAAGAAAGAGGAGGAGGTAGAAGAATAGGAGAGGAAAAAGGAGGAAGAGGAATAGAAAGAGGAGGAGGTAGAAGAGTAGGAGGAGAAAAAGGAGGAAGAGGAATAGAAAGAGGAGGTTGAAGAGTAGGGGGAGAAAAAGGAGGGGGAAGAGAAGTAGGAAGAGAGGGAGGAAGAAGAGAAGGAGGGATAGGAGGAAGAGGTAGAACAGTGTGAGGTAAAAGATGAGGGAGGAAGAGGAATAGGAAGAGAAGGAGAAAAAGTAGGAAGAGGAGTAGCAGGTGGAAAAGTAGGAGGAGAAAAAGGAAGAGAAATAGGAAGAGGATGCGGAGGAAGAAAATATAGGAGAATGAAGAGGATGCGGAGGAGGAAGAGGACGCGGAGACGGAGGTGAGAGAGGAGCAGGGGTGGGAACCACTTGGGAGCGATGAGGGCGGGCGCAAGGTGCGAGCTGTGGAGAGGCCTCGCCTCCAAGGCAATTGCCCGTTGCGGCGCTCTCCCGAGGGAGCGATTCCAGTTGGTTGTTGCCACGTGCCAAACAAAGCGGCTGCCGGCCGGGAAACAACCTCCGGGTGCGTGGGAAGTGGGTGACAAAACAGCGAATGGCGACTGGCAGCCTGTTGGCGCGAAAGCAAGACAACACTCGACTTAATTTCGTGTGCTTTCATTTCAATTTATAGATTACAAAAACTTTAATAATGTGTACTTTTTTTCGAGTAGGCTATTTACTAAAGAGAGCTTATATTCGCTTTCTAAACGTATACATTCCATTATAAGGATGTTGGTGACAATGTTTATGTTGGTATAGACTAGTAAATCATTAGTTTTTACGATTAATATATAAAACGATTAATTTTTAATAAGATCCAAAATCATTATTCCCAAATGATAGTCAGGTCTCCAAATTGCAATTTTTAGAGTTTGTTTGGTCAACAAATTACCTTCCTAAAACTAAGATACTCATTCGATATGAGATGCAGGTGGTATTTGAATTCAATAAAACACTAAGAGTAAGCTGTATGTTTTCGATTCAGATGACTGTGATATGGGTAGCATTAGACAGTAGATGCTTAAAAACTATGACACTGAATCACATTTTAACACGATATCCTTGTCCAAATGTTTTAATAAGTCGTCTTGGGCGAATTACTAAAGAAAATATATAATTCATAAAGTATCTAACATAAAGAGAGAAAATATTATTCGCCATATGTTTAAAAGTAACGAAACTGAAAAGAAAATAAAACGTAGAAAACTTGCCCATATGTGAATGTATAATGCACCATATCGGGAGTCAGAATATTTTTCAAAGTACAAGGAGTAGTATTTCCATTGCAGTGCGATCGTGATTATTTCAGCCATATTGCATTATTGTAACAAAGCGACTATTCAAACGAACTTCCTCATTTACCTTTAAAATAATGTTTAGAAGAGGAACAATGAACATTATTATTCACAACTTTTTACCATGACTTTACAACTTAAAACAACCATTTTGAAAGCTAAAGCTTACCCATATAGTCTAAGTATTTATTTTACCTAATGCAATTTTGTAGTAGCTGTTATTGAGAATTTCTGAAAACAAAAACGTACTTAGCATACATTATCATTCGTTAAATAAAAGAAAGCCATGAAAATAGAACGTGCTTTTAAAGGAAGATTTTGCAGATCCCCTCGCAGAATCAATGCATCTCTAAGCAACTGCGATGCACTCAATGCGCCAGTCGCGAGGGTCTTGCCAGCAGTTCCCTCGCTAGAGCGGCGCGCGCTGCTCTTTTTGCTCGGCGTGCCTCGCCGCCCGGGAGGAAACCTGGCTGCACGCGTGCGGGGACGAGCAGGGGGAGGAGCAGGGTGGGGCGAAGTGGAAAAGGGAAGGTCTGGTGGCTAGGACGAAGCGTGAACTACCGGGGGGGAGAGAGCCAGACGAGAATAGTGCATGCGGTTGGTGGGAGTGTGGAGGAAGGGGTCGAGGGTGGAGGCGGGGCGGGGGAGGATTGGATAGTGAGTGAGACGAGCAGGTGGAAGTGTGAAGGAGCGCCGTGCTGGGTATGGAAGGTGAGGAGGTGATGAGCTGGTGAGGAGGACAAGGATGGTGAGTGAGATGGGAGAAGCATGGGGTTAGAGCGTGAGGAAGGGAGCCTGGACAGGGCCCGGAAGGGGCAGGAATTGGCGAGTAGGTGTGTTGGGTGGGTTAAAGCGGAAAGAGCCGGTGGGAAGAAGCGTAAAGCGTGTTGGACCGGGAGAGGTGGCTCAGGGTATCAACTGATGTCACTGCAGTACCTCTGACTGGGAGGTCCTAGGTTCGATTCTCAACGTTGGCAGAATTTTCCACACTAGCTAGGTAGCTAGGTCGAGTTTTGTCACTGTCTGGAGGAGAATTCAAGCGGCCGGCTACTCTAATCGATAGTTTACGTGGTTTCTTAGATCAATACCAGGCAAATGCAAGAACAATACCCTAAGAAACGGGCCACGTACCGCGCGCGATCTTTCCTTCCCATTCCTTGTCCCATCCTGCCCTTACACACCATTTACATGCACTACACTACCACACATGTCGGGAGACTGGTCGAGAGCTTACATCTTATCCCGGCTGGGGGCTGGTGGGATATACTTCATTGAGAAGAAACCCCGTTAGCCGAAGGTAGGTCGTCGCCGGATCTTACCACGTTAATCGCCACCTCTCACGATAAAACATGTACTATACTTACGGGAGTAATGACCTTAGCAGTTGACGCGTCCGGAATCAGTAATCAGCAAACCAACCAAGGTCGTTGCGCGGAGGGCAGATCGAAGTAGTGAGGCGGGTGTTCGTGTGGTGGGCGGTGGAGCGGAGCGGATGCGGAGAGGAGCAGAGCGGAGCAGCGCGGGATGCAGTCGGGCGCAACGTGGCCTCGGTCGGGAAGTAGCTCGGGGACGGGCCACGACACCCCCCCCCCCCGCGTCGCCAACGAGGAGACGGCGATGCGGACGTGCAGCGAACGGCAAGGGGAGAAGTCCGTCGCACGACCAGGCGAACGAGACGGAGTTCGCGGAATGTAGACTCCACTCCGTGACGATGGCTAACATTAACCGAAATAGGCTAATTACGAAAGATACGAAGCGTTGGAACCGCAATGAGGTGCGAAACACGTGCGAACAATAACTGACTGCCAGTGCAGAGTAGTTCAAAAAAGTTAAGAAAAGAAATAAAATAATACGTATAAAATAATTGTTTTAAAAGTACAAATTACTGAAAATTTCAGGGAAAAAGGTATTGAAAAAGTTCTAGCACCCTAAGACTGTGGCGGATTTGCATGAGATGGGAAGAAAGTGGGCATGGCGGCGAGTACTAGTTCGATCGAGGCAACATACAGTGGCGCGGAGATGGCTAGGCAGTAACGACGGGAGGACTCTCATTGCCCAGGGGCGTGGCAGAAAGAAGCAGATTGCTCATCGGGCGTGGTAGAAAGCTGTGGCGCGTTCTAATGGGCTGCGAGGTTTGGCAGGATGCAATAAGAGGACGCGACCGGACGCTTCAGAAAGCGGAGGGGAATGATGGAGGAAGTATCGTTGATTCCGGGCGCCTCAACTCCTTTAGACATTAGCCCCGTTTGCATTCTGCAAGTTATATCCCGAGAGCAGGTAGTGTTCCTTCCCTAATAAACCGCGAGTTCTTGCGATTGCCTACAAGTCGGCTTGCATGCTTTTCCCTCCAGGTCCTCCCCGACGAACATCAATCACCCCAGCGGGGACTAACTGAAATTTCCAGACTGGTGTCATGACAAGCTGGATGTGCAGTGCACATACGTGTGTGTGTAAGGCGAGAGGAAAAAAAGATAAAGAGGAGAGAAAATCACGCACGTGCCTTGACCATTGTTTAATGAGCTGCCCGTACTGTGCTTGGTATTGAGAAGATAAACTATAGAAAAATGCCGATCAGTGCAGCCGATCACCATAATTCTCGTCCAGGCAATGGTTGAATTCGACCCAGTTATATAGCTAGTATTACAAACCCACCACTCTACCAGTGCCTCTGCTGCAGTGACAACGTGTTGCCGCTGATCTGTCGCTGCCTGTAGAATGATAGATTATCTGGGCGTGTCACGAACGACAGAAAAGAGGGCCTTCAGAGATATGATGACATCGTCGAGAGAAACAGAGTGTACTTGTGGATGTGAAAGGTCAAGGCTATCGAAGACAGCATATACGAGACCAAACCGGAGCGAGGCGTGAAAGTGAGTTCAAGGAGAAAATACATGAAATGATAAATCTCAAAACATGTAATGTGTCTCCTTACTCCCTCTTATACACACTTAAAGTTACATGCACTTCACTACCATTCATGTCGGGGAATCAGTCAGAAGCAGCTTTTCCCGTTTAGGACGGTGCCATACTGCTGGAACTGCAACACTGCGGGAACATACCTGCACGCGGAAACCCCCAAAAACCAACGGTGTCGGCGCCGGATCTTACCATCCAGTGGGCAAAGAACACCGACACCTCTCGAGATAAAAACTTTTATTTATTGAAGTACTGACCACAGCAATTGAAACACGAAAACGCAGCGCGTTATGGAGTCATGGGTGTGTGTTTTCTTGATCACGAGAGAGCAAGAACTAAGGGATTCGGCATTCAAGACACGATAAATGTAGAAAAACTAGTGGTGTTAAAACTTATCGGAACTGCACTAAGCTCAGTCGGTTCGAAGGGAGAGGTGCACCGTAGCGCAATACAAGGGACGGTGTAGAGACTCGTGGCAGGGTGGGGGGTGAGAAAGGGGCTGAGAGGGATTCGAGGGCGCATTAGACGGCGCGGTGCTTCGTAACGGCGCGGCGACGCCTTCCCGGCATGTGCGCGACGCGATGCGTCGCGACGCTCTTCTCCCGGCGTCGGTGCCGCGCGGCGAGACGCCGTTAGCGCGATGCGGTGGCGCGTTACGACGCTGGGCGATGGCGGCGGCGGCGGCGGCGGAGGCGGCGGAGGCGCTCGGGCGATGGGGCGCGATAGGACGCGCGCTCGTTTGCAGAGGCGCGGCACCCGGCGATGAGAGCGTTGCTGCCACGCCCCCGCCTGCCACCCCCCCCGTTCCCTCCCGCCCCCGCCCGCTCCCGCCTGTCCCCGCCGCCCTCGCACGTCCTCGCCCGCCCCGACCCGTCCCCGCCCGCCCACGCCCCCCACGCCCCCACGCCCCCACGGCCCCACGCCCCCACGCCCCCACGCCCCCACGCCCCCACGCCCCCACGCCCCCACGCCCCCACGCCCCCACGCCCCCACGCCCCCACGCCCCCACGCCCCCACGCCCCCACGCCCCCACGCCCCCACGCCCCCACGCCTCCACGCCCTCACGCCCCCACGCCCCCACGCCCACACGACACCACGCCCCCGCGCCCCCATGCCTCCACGCCCCCACGCCCCCACGCCTGCACGCCTCCACGCCCCACGCCCACACGCCCCCACGCCCCACACGCCCCACACGCCCGCAACCCCCCCACGCCCCCCAAGCCCGCCCCCCTGCCCATTCCCCCTGCCCGTCGCCGCTCCGCTGCGCAGCAGGCACGCCCGCTGGTCTTGCTCAAGTCGCGCTTAATGCTAGCGCCCGTTTCGCTTTACCTTCCACACTCCTTAAGCGCTGTTGGCTCGTTCTCTTCAACTCGTTCCTTTCTCCACGACGCTAGAAAGAAACGCTGCCAGACCATCAAAATTGTTTTCTACTCCTAGGTTTGGCCAACAAGTTTACACTCGAATCTCAGATTTGCACATTGTAAATGGTAAATATACCTTTCAGGTAAACTCCCCATTTCAAGTAACTTTTGGAACTGGCTGCGTTGCCGGATTCCGCGTCCTGTGACTGTGGTGGTCCATGTCCGTAATGGGTTTGTTGTTTAGCGGGTTGCATAACGATTATGTTGCTGGAAAAAATCGGCCTTCTATTGTACAAAATTTCAGAATCAGTGATTCAGGAAAAATTATCAGTGAATTTTCAGAAGTTGGTATTACAATATTATTCTTCAGTATTGATGGAAAAATGGCCGATTTTCTAAACTTTTGAGAATAAAGAAGTTAGATAATACAAGGATGCATACAAAAATGGGTCTTATAAGTAGAAAATAAAACAATTTTAGAAATTATTATTTATTAAATATTTCAGAAAGTACTTAAATTAATTTAAAGTATATAATAAAAATTTATTTTCAAGCAAGGTTTAATTATAATTAAACCATATTTTATTTTAATCAAACTTATCCTATAATAATGTAAAACCGTGGCGATGATTGAAAAGCTGACGGAAACAAATATTTGAAAAGTGCCTGTAGTAATATTTCTCTATTTTACACAATGTTAGTTATTAACTTAGTTTCGTTTTTTATTTTATACAGTTTTTCTCCTGTAACTAGTTAACTATTTAACTTCTGTAACTATTAGACAAACACCGTACTGATTTATTCTTTGCCATTTTATTCCTCTTTTGCACTGCATGCACTTAAGACCCAACATTTGCTTCAGAGACGAATACGTATATAATACGATGCCCGAGATTTCTGCGTTTCTTTTCATTTTTTAAAATTTATTTTGAACTACATATCTTACAACCTGGTGAACTATGACCAACCTAAACGAAAGAAGCATCAAGGATTTGTTTCATCATATATTTCGGGAACGCAATGAAGAATAAATATTGACTTTTTTACGTGAGATGTAATGGTGTAATTTTAGACTGCAATTTGTATGTAAATCGCCTTTGCTCTCACAAAATTTAAATTGAACAAATTTTTCCACATTATGATCATTTGCGTACGTTAGTATGACTCAATATAGACTTATGCTTTGGGGCGACTATTTCTTCAGGCAGTAATACTTGCAATGATTATGTCAGCACATACTTTCTTCGCACATTTGCTTCATGTAATGTACACAACTCACACTATACGCGAGCGCAGCCATTTGTTCGGTAGTCTCTCGGTCCTCTGTCGCCCTTGGCACTACAGGCCGCAACCCTTACTGCCTCCAGGGAGCGGGTTGCCAAAACCCACCACGAACCCATCCCACTACCCACCCCCACCTCACACAACCACCCTCACAAACTCCAGCCAGCCTCGGGGCCCTTGTCACCCCAACCCCGCGGAAGTGCAGCCCTCGTCAGGGCGCCGCGCCCCTCCGCTCGCGCTGCCTTGGCCTGGGCAGGGTTAGGGGCAAGGGCAGGGGCCGGCCAGCCCGCGCGCGGCGAGGGGCGAGAAGGGGGCGTGGCTCCGGGCGTCGCGCGGCTGAAACTTTAATAAGACGCAGACGCCTGGGACACGCCGGCGCGACTTCTGTTGTTTCACGAGGCAATTTACACTGCAATTCGGCAATTGCGAGTGCAGGACACACACTCGGCGGCGTGCGCGTCCCTTTCGCTGGCGTTCGCCCCCGCCCACGCCCACGCGGGAAAAGAGCTCCGGAGCAGGACGCGTCGGAAATGTAAGGGTTGCAGATGGGGGAAGAATGGAGCCTGTAGTCTATCTGGTGGGAATAAACATTCTTTTCAACGTTCTGGTGATCAGTTAATGAAGTAATTGCAAGACTAAAATTCTTCAAGGCGTCAATAGCGCCTTATGGATACTTAAAGCAATTAGTTTAAACAACAATATTCATAACAGAAAAATAACTTATATTCTAGATCACAGCACTTTACATTAAATTTCTATCATGTTTAGCAATTTTTAAGTGTCTAAAAAGGGTGAAAAGAGTACTTACTCAAAGCATGCTATTATATAAAGTAGAAGATTAGAAGAAATAAACCATCAGAACAATACCTGGTATTTTGTTAATTGAATGTCAATAAAATAATATATTACTCAGTATCTTTATACCCAGATTATTACGTATGAGTGGACTAACTTCAATTTTCTTTATTAAAAACACGTAGTGTATATATGTAATACTAAGTTCAGTATTATTTCGACAATTTACTCCTTTTCATATGTTGAGTTTCATGTAATTGGTATTTTATGTAACACTGCGCGAAAAAAACGGGGAATTTTCAGTCTAAAAACGTTTATTTCCGGACCCTGGAGACGAAAAAGTGGATAAATCTAGTTGCTAAATATATAAAAAATCCTATAACACGTGGTGTAGTTGGAATTCATGTTTTGTGGGTCCTTGATACCAAGAATCGATTATCGGCAAAATGTCTGTCCGTCTGTGAACAACGCTAACGGTTAAACTGTTCAGCAGTTTCTCCAAAATTGTTATTCCCCAATCGCAGCGGCTCCTTGAATTTGAATATTTTAATTTTGGAAATTTACTTACATGAAGCTCCTGTGACATTTTCAATTTTTTTAAAAATGGCATAAATATTTTTGATAGAGTAAGGAACGCTTAATTAAATGGTGCAGATCTCATTTTCGTAAATGGAAGATCATTGTCATCCCCGGAGAAAAAGCATGCGCTACACTAACGGGACTAATAACCAAAGCAGTTGGCGTGCTCGGAAACACGAAAAAATCAATCAATCAATCAATCAATCTTCATTTAATTAAGTGTGAAAAACGAATGGATCATTTCGCTTTGCATGATAATGTGCGGGAATGGTGAGTAATTCGTGTAGAAACGAATAGTTTCGATGAATATAACAATATTATATTAATTATAATATTTTCTCTTCATTTGCATTTTGTTGCTAGAAGTATCTAGAAGCTATTTTTACAATAAACGTGTTTCTAGTGGCCGAATTCTGGAAACTTTGATACTGCCACTCACTTGAGCGTTTTTTTAACATTTTCAAATACGACACGACAACTGAAAAAATGTTGTTGACTCTCCTATTCGATACCAGAGCTCGACACAATAACAGTCCCAATCGTGATCTGGGCTGTCCGGGTGACGCCGCGTTTAGACTTAGGGCTGTGGTGCCGACGTTTCGACCAGAAGCGGGGTGTTCTTCCGGGCTGTGGTGCCCGAAGACCAAGATATATTGGTCGAATCGTGGGCACCTCAGCATTCGACGCGGCGTCACCCGGACAGCCCCGATCATGACTCTGGTCGCGGAAGCCTACGACATTATCTAACAGTCTCCATCATATTTATTCGCGATCTGTATATTTTTCTCGCTGAATGAATGTGGGACAGAATTAGAATAGAAACTGTCGGAGACTTGGATTTTGTCGTTCTATGTTTCTTTCATCATACATACTACAAGTGTCATAGGACACACTAAATATTTCCGCTTTTTAAAAATCCAACTGTCCAGGCGGGATTGAATCTACAGTTTTAATTATTCAATTAAATAGCAAATATTCTGGTGCTGTAATTTGGGACAAATTCTACACGAGGCATGTGTGTGTTGAACTTGTTTGTGACTCAAGAGGCAATAGAAAATCACGTTTCATTCTTACTCAGAAAGTGTGTGAAATTGTGTAACAGACAGGCTGAAGACTAAAGGACGTAATAGGAATGGTTTCGTGGAATGGCATTCGCTTTCACTGTATTTGTAATATGCGGATCCACCTTTCCAATGCGGTTTCGTGGAGAAAGTTTCTTACTTTTATTCCACTGTGCTAGCAGCACCATGTTCTGCCAAGAATTTGTCAATATATTACTTATTTATGAAGTGATATTTTAAAGAGTGTGTGCCGTAACTGGTACTGAGAATTTCTAATAGTTTTATGTAATTACAGTTCTCTGGGGACTAAAATACGCCCTTATAAAAAACGGTTATAAATTCTTATATGTAATATTGACATTACCCACAGAATAATTAAATGTTAACATAGCAATTCTAGTATTCAAATGTTTAATGTTAGCTTTGAAGTGCAATTTCAGTTTTCATTTTAGAGTAAACTTTGTTTAAACACTTCTGTTTTATCATGGCTTTCAAATGCTGGTCATTTCTCCTAATTCAAGAGTTTTTCTCACTTGAAACACTTCACTTCCATAGCAAAGAGCGAGAAATTGGAAAGAAGTATAATACATTTCATAATTATTTAACTGTATAAAATAGTTATTTACGCACCAAGGGCGTCTTAAGGATTCTAATGATCGGGCAAAGCCCAAGGGCCTACGGCCCGAGATTATTAGAGCCAGTTAACGCCCGTGGTTCACAGAATATTTCCTCTGGGGCGTTTCTAGATTCTTTCTCATTCCTTTTATTCGAAGGCAATGTACTTATCACACGACTTGCAATCATAATAGTTTGAGGTGATAAATCATCTGCATCTAACTGAACGGAATTTCCAAAAAATATACGACCCTGTTTTGAGTGATTTACACAGACCTTCAGTGGCGAGGTTTTCTTAATGTAATAATTGTAAACAAATGATCTAAAACTTTACAGAACTTGTACTACGTTGTAATGACAAACAAAAAATATCATGAATGCTTTCTAATTTGTTAATTTAATAATAATTCATATTAATTTTTTAAATATACTTTCTTTCGTGGTTTGTATACGTGAGGTTTACAAGTAATGGAAATATAATTGTAGTATACAAGATTAAAAGTTTTATAACAATTAAACGGGAGTAATGATCTCTGAAAACTGTGTTAATACTCATTAATAAACAGTGTACTTTAATAACAAAAATCTATTTTGGGTGACCAAGTTCGTAATTTTGTGAGACTAATTTCCGGCAGGCCTAAAACTTGACCCATACTCTGTATTTTTAACACTTCCATTAGCGTTCGTTTGAACTTTTTCCGCCCGTAATTCATCCATTTTTCGCCATTTCGAGACACACCTTTAGCTCTCAAATGCAACTCCACTTAATTCTCAACGATTTTCAATATTTTATTAGTAAACGAAATTGGATTTTTTTCGCAAATGGCCATCAAACGTATCAACATGTCCCATGCAAATCCCTTTGAGACACGAAAATTGTTTCATCGGCTCGAATAGGTACACATACATCACTAACAGCGTGGCTGAGCAGGCGAAAAAAATCATGTGTAGTAATTTGACGCCGGTCGCCATCTGTTCGATATCGGCAACAGGGTCTGTAGCTACCCGATTGTATTTAAACTGTGTTTATTGAGACCATTTGGTGACATGAGAAGACTGTGATGGATAAAGTTTGTCTCTATGTGGAAGTTTTTAATTTGACAATAGTAAGTTGACAGATTAAAAAATAGAAATTATTTATAAAAGTTCGTTTAAGCAAGAAATATTCAAAACGATCCAATGAATTATTCGTGCTCTCCTCACATCAAAAATAAATAACCACCCAGGACCGAGCACGGGAACCCATCAACAAAGGGAGAACACTCAATTGCCGCTGGTGCATTTAAATATTTTTACTTTATTTTTAGTTTTTCGAATACATATGTATATACGGAGTAATATACGTAGTATAGAGAACTTTATGTAATGCTGTGGAAAATCGATTTCGAGATATCAACGCAAATACACATTTTGGGGTCCCCTGATACCGAAAAGGTGTTTTCTTTCAAAACGTCCTTCGGTCCATCTGTGTGTCTGCCCGTCCGTCCGCCTGTGAACACTATTAACTCCTAAACTATGAATACGACCTTTCCAAAACTGTCCATCTGGCTCTAGTTGAAGCTTTGAAATTTTGGAAAACATATTTGTTTTAAATTGGGGGTATTGTACATGAAGCCTCCCGGACATTTTCAAAATTTTCTCAAAAATGGCTCCAATTTTTTTCCTTACATTTCTTGTAAGGATAGAGTAAATTGCACTTATAAAGATGTCATAGGTCCTCTTTTCAGGATTACCTGTGAAGTTTCCAAAATTGCAAAAATTGGATTTTTTTCGGCGTCTTTTAAAAGAAATTCGAGATTTTATTTTAAAAGATTTTGAGAAAATTTACAAGATTTTTTTTCTTCCAACTTTTGCAACGGATAGTGGTAATGACACAGTTTAATATGACGCAAAGTTCATTTTTGTGTGTTATTTTATTTTTCAAAAATTACAAAAAATTATTTTTTTAAATACGTCTGATGTCGTTAATATGAACACTTTTGTGAATTTGTATACATTATTGCATTTGTTAGTGGAAGTGCTTCAAATGACTTTAAATTTTTATTTCGAAATCTCAATAGATTCCTGTGAAAAAGAGCTTCAAATTTCACATTTATAGTAATGTTTAATCACCATTTTCTTAAAAACAGCTTCAAATTTTTCAATGGAAATTTCTATTTATGACACTTCTTTGAAGTAATATTTCGGTTCTACGATTAGAAAACCGAAGGTTGAAAAAATGTAAAAAAATGTACTATTGGCGACGATAGATGGCAGCTGGCCAGAGAATGGAACAAGACTTTAAAGCCAGTCCACACTAAGGAAATTAGAAAACATTGTTACAAGAAAGTCTGCTATTCTGTAGCACCTCCAGTTTCATGATAGAATACACATTGATTTTATACATAGGCTGGAAGGCACATAGGTTTAATTAACTTTGCATATTTGTACTTTGCATATGTTTTACTGATTGTAATGAAATGGTTTAATAGAGAACTTAAAATACTTTAATTTTTTTAATGAGAGTACTCATAAAGCACCTCAAGATATTGATGTTCCAGTTTGTATTTTGGTAAAAAGCATGCAAAGAAGTATCTATTCGTGGTCCGGTCCCATAGATATTGCTAGAGAAGTTAGGAAATCTTTGCAGAAACAGTTAACTAGATAGGCAATGTGCTTTTATAATGAGTTTTAAATTTAGTTCTTTATGTAATTGTTTGTTGGTTATATCATGGGGCATTATTTTTTGTAAAAATTAGTTTTGTAACATTTAAAACTTTATGTTTGTTTCAGAGCATTTGTCCAATATCATTATTGCTCATAATTTAAAGACGGGAGGAAGAGAGGGCTACCTACGTAAATACTAGTAGGACATCTATGTTCATAAACTTATTGCATAGCCATGACTGGAAATTAGTACGAACGAAAATTATTGAAAGGAAGAACGAAAGAGAAAGAGAGGGCGAGAGAGAGGGAGATAGAGATAAATGTGAGTAAACACATGGTACATGGATGAATAAGACTCGCTATGTCCAGGGTCATATCAGTATCGTTTATTTTACATTACGGAGAATGCTTATTTACCAGTGCTCATATTATCAACGCAACGATACAAACAACTCCCAGAATAGTTGCGTGTGCATGTTAACTTGCCCGGCATGTGGTTGTTTTCCTCGCTAGAAATATTTGTTAATCATTCCGGAAAGCACACGTCCAACTCCGGGTGAGCCCGCCACTGCGTACGCAAGTCAGATGCAAAAGTGCTTTTTCTGCGGTCGAGGGAAACGCTTTATGGACCGTAGAGTCAGATTTTGGGCAAAGAGTTACCAGACACACGCAGAGGGAATACTCGAGGACCAACAGGGGAATACAAAGACACGGAGTGACGTGGAGGCGCTCATTTTTCCTAACTTACGAGCAACTGCGAACTTGAGGGAGAATGGCACTCGAAAGAAATTCAATTATACAGGTACTGCAATATTTTCCGAACTTTCTCCTGTATTGAATGTATAATTGATATAATCTGGTTGGAAAACATGAATATAATTGCATTGTGAAAGTACATATTGACCCAGCACTGTTTGTAACAAAAAGTTCTTTCAGATCCCCACTCCACTGATGAATGTTACAATCCATGCGGCTGTTCTCTACATTTCACCAATATTTTTAAAAGAATATCCTAAAACGTAATAAGATACATTAATCTCCTAGAAAATTTGAGAAATATGGGTGTATTGATTTGTGTAGTTCCAATTTTGTTTGCCCATCAACCAATTTAAAACATACGCTTCGATTTTCAAAATATTATTTCCGTAAGACTTACAATAACTTGTGAAGTAATATTTAAAATAGACATGCTGAAAAGATGAATATTATTTTTTCTTGTCGCCGGTATTTTTACACTAATATTTTTCAACTTTAATGTTAACAATTACATTTTCCCAATAAGGTGGTGAGTTTTTGCGTAAAAAGAAAAACACCGTCTGTTACCCGTTACAATCAATACCACTTAATTGTTGACAATTTAACAAATTGATTCTTTCAATTTATATTTTCATTTTATGAATTTACATTATAAAGTAGTTCATATACTATGATACAAATTTGTAAAACAAAGAAAAGAGAAGTTTGTGGAAAGAATCGAAGTGATAATTGCTTAACCATTATGTGGCAATATTAATACTGCATTGAAAAGACATTAGTAAACACGCGTTGTTTCAGTTGCTATTATATTTTTGTGTTAGCCCTTTCGAGTAAGGAGGCGTTCATAAAGTCTGACAAAAACAGGAGAATTAAGTTCTCGCAGATTTGACTTCGCAACAAGAAACAATGAGGGGGAGGGCGATGTAGCGGAAAAAGCAAAGCATCGGAAAGAGAAGCGATGTTGGCTGACGATATTTCATTCGTGCTACAAGCAACCGGAACAATTTACCAGACGTAACGTTTGAGAAATTATTTTACAATTTGTGCAGCTTTTGGGAGTGTTTCAGAAAGGAAAATAGGTGGAAAACGTTATTGAGTTGTATGAAAGACCTATACTGAATAACCGTTGAAATGAATAGCCGTTTCGTACCCAATTATATTTGCGTTAACGCTTACATTAATGAGACTTCTCGTTAGCTTATAACAAAAAAACAAGCGATGAGATTAACTTCCCAGGCTTCAAGTGCGCGTGTTGGAGACAGAAAGTATTAATCAGGTACGAACCGTTGTAGTAACTGTACCTATAAAATATAATTACCAAAAATAATTATTGTTATTTAAGAAATCGTGTTTCCTGTAATAATTTTGGGCATCGGGACTGATTAAGATTGTGTACTGCGTATTCAATATTGCTTTAAAACATATTTGTATGAATGAAAAATTTCTTGATAAGTATTTATTTAACCCAAAAAACTGTGTGACATACTACGGGGAGAATTTCAATCTGTACACGGTTTCTTGAGTTCTAGGATATCTGACCTACCTCATATTATTGTGAATTGTTAATGTTGGTGTCAATGAGCGGATTTGACAAAAATTTCAATGAAAACAATCGCTCCGTTGTAATATAAATTATTTTCAAATGCTAATCAACTATGTATTTTTGTTATTAATCCTAAGATTCTACGTTAATAAATCTATTTACTGCTACGAGGAAATGGAGAATAATAATTTGAATATTTACATTCACTACAGAGCTCAAGAAATCGTCCACAGAGAGAGAAGCTACATGTATGTCCTAAAGCAAAACAAGTAGCCATCACAGCAATTGCTCAAAGAATCAGGGAAACTGGACAAAAATCCTAATCGAGATGGAGCCATTGACCCAAAAGCTGAGGTACAATACCTGTTACAAGCTTATTTAGTCTTTGAGGATTATACATCGCAATTTTCTAAATGTTAACTGATACATTAAATATTATACTTAAAACGAATTTTATTTTCTGTTTTGATGCTCAGTGTACGTTGTATTTAACTGTGTAGAGACAGCTATGCAGCTAAAAATATATTATTTGGCGCATAAACTTGTTTATTGATTTGAATCGTTGCATGTCATCTGCTTTGCGTTGGAAAATAATGTACTTGTGTTGTATGTGAATTTTTTTAGTTACCTGTTGATACCGATACCGGACGAATGTGACTACTACAACGAGTGTTATACTTGTAGTTATAGTTATTCGTATTGATTATAGATATGTTCCCGCCCTTGAGTGAGTAATTATTTTTCACAAAAAACACTGATTCGTAAATCAAAAGATACGACAATGGTAGAATTTATATCTTAATAAAGTGAAGCTTACAAGAATCACGTGGGTGGTATTTGCTTAATTTTTGTAAAATTGTCTACAGTAGTCTAAAAGTCTGGGAGCAATTGAACTCTCCTGCAGCTTCTTTAAACACATCTTTACCTTTGTGCAATCGTTCGAGCATGTTATTAAGAAAAGTGTTGGATTGTGAATATTACCCTTTCAAATTATCATTTATTTCATCGAGAACCCGACGTCACTGAACTCCTGGGCATAAATGGAAACATTCCTTGTAACTAATATAGTACATTTGCGACATCAGTATTTTATCGCATATGTTTTTTAAAAAAAGTACAGCAGAAATAAGGCAGGAAAAATACAACAGAAACAATCAGGCAGCTGAACCAGGAGTCAACCCGACACAAAGCGCATTCTGATTGTAGGTAGCATATCTGTCTGAATTATATTTACGTTAACGCTTTCCCAAGTGGGAGTTCGTTAGCTTTCGACAAAAGCAGCGAACTGGCTTTCCGCCTCGGCTCAAAGGGCTGCAGGCGCGGAGTTCGGAACAGGAAACAGCGGAGGACGCGAGGGTGAAGAACGTGGAGCGGGCGGCCGCCGAGTGCATCGCGAGGGGGCGGGGCAGGGGCGGGGGCGGGGGCGGGGGCGGAGCGGAGCGCGCGGGGCTCGTGTATATTTCATAGGGCGGCGGCGGCAGCGGCGGCGAAGGCAACGGAGGCGGCGGGCGCCGCAGGTGCCGGGGCGGAGCGCGGCCGGTGTGGCGGGGATGGCGGCGGCGGGTTTGGCGCGGGCACTGGGTCCAAATACCTCGATAGCCGTGCATGGGGAAAACAATGGGTAAAAACCAACAACCAAAGACAAAAAGGAAGAAGGTAAAGAAATGAAGAAAAATAAATAAAGAAGTAAAAAAAGAAAAGGAAAAGAAAGACAGAGGAAGTAAAAAACAACGGTTAAAAGAATGATTGAGAGAATAAGCATATTCATTGAATACACATATCTACCATACTTTCGATATACACCCTTATTTGAGGCAACATGACTGGTTTTGAAGCGAGATAGTGATACAACGTGGATACATGGTGTAGTTAACTAACAACCAATTAAAACCGGTTGAGATATTTGTACGAAACACTCCAATAAAGCCTAAAACGTGATAAAATGAAGTTCATTATTTCAAAAGAGAATATTGGAATTCCTTAGAGATAGGTCTTAATTAATAGTGACGAAAAATAAAATGTTTACTTGGTCATACGCAGAACTTGAAATGAGATATAAAATCTACAATAATATTCAAAAAATATTTTTATTTAGTTTTATAGAAGATTATCAAATGAAAAGAGCGCCGCTACCGCAAAAAATTGCTATAAGTTCTATCAGTCATCCACAATAAAAAGAATCTTTGAAAGTAAGCAGTAAACTTGAAAAATCTTTTACTCATAATATAAATTATGGTTTATTCCTGTTCGTATTTCAATAGTTTCGTATCCAATTGCTACTATTTTAAATTTTTGGTTTCGTAGAAGCTCACTTCGAAATCTCAAGAGTTGGGTAGCCTTCACCGCGAAATAAGCAGCAGGAATTAAGTAAAGCGTCTAATGTGTATTGCGGATGCGTACTGGTGGGTGTAAGAGCACCAGAGAAGTAATTACGTATTAAAAAATACAACTAAAAATTATTTCACACGTTACGAAGTGTATATGTTGAAATTTTGTTAAAGCAACTGAAGATTTTACGTGCATGTGTTCTCACCCAATTACCATCACAACTGCTCGAATTCACAAACGTACACCCTAGCTACACCCCTGTGAACACAGCGAAGTAAAATTAACCTCCAATTGCGTTTCGCGTGATACGACAGTATCACAATATGCGAACGCGACCTATTCACGGGCGAGTATTGGCTTATTTTCTGAACACAATGATACCATGTTAAGGAACAGGGGAAGCACGGCTGCAAAGGCAGAAGCGATATTCGAGTTAGTTATGTGTAACATCCGATTGCGTTATGGATGGCGCAACAAGGGTACCATCTGTGCATGTGAAACATGCCTAGTTTAGTAATGGATTTTTTTCTCTACTCAACACAGTGAGTAAGGCGCAAGGGTAGTAAAGTTGCAAATATAAAATCTATACTAGTTTTACATAATTTCGTTATATGTTAAGTTATATTGTTTGTAGCAAAGAATTTATTACGGACATAAATGGAAGACATTTCAAGTAAAAAACGTATGGTTTCGAAGACTCAGTAGGGCTTAGGCCCACTGTACGGGGCGCGGCCGGCGCAGCGGTGGCGATGGGGGCGGCGGGGGCGGCGGCGGCGGCGTGGCGCCCGGGGCCTGATTACAGCATGCATTTCTCAGCAGCGCCCGCCGCTGCATTATGGACGTTCGGATTTGCATACAGCGCCGCCTGGGGAGCGATCGGCGAGCTTTTATGGCGCCACCCCGAGATTGCGGCTGCGCCCCGCCACGCCCCACCGTCCCGCTCCTCCCGCCCCGCGGCGTGTGCTCCGTCTTCGCGGATGCTGTGTGCAGGGTGACGACGGCCGCCACGCGTTCGCTCCCCGTTGCTGGGCAGACTTACGCACCCTGCGGCACGCCCGCTCGCCTCGCTGCGGTCTCTCGCCCGAGGTCTACGTTCGCCTAGCACGGGAGGAATTTTTCTGACCCTTCAAGTTTATATCTTCTGCATTTCAAATTTCAAGTCTTTTTCTCCTACGCGTCATTTTTCTTGGACCTACTGAGATGCATAAACTCCCAAGGACTCTTCATGTAGTCATCTTGAGTTCTATTTTGTCATTGTAAGTCCAAAATGCTTCAATAGCGAGGAAATTATTTTTTTTGAAAATTACGCAAAAGATAGTAATTTGAACAACGAAAGTCCCCTTTTGTACATGAAGACAAATATTATTTTTTATTTGAAAAGTAACAAGACATTGCTCTAGAACTTGATAAGAACAGAAAAGGAGGACATTTTTTCCGATGCCTCGGGGATATATTTCTATTGCTCAAAGGAATATTGGCAGGTTCTTGCTAGCATTGAGTTGCTGATATACTCGTACGTCTGTAAAAGGTCCTGGTACCTTCAACCTGTTATCTTCCACCAGCGAGGCACCGCTCCAGCTCAACGATTCCGACCGGTCTCCGGCATGAGTGGTAGTGTATAGCATGTAAGTGTGTGTACGGAAGTGGTGAGGGTAGAACAAGGAAAAGGAAGTATTGCGCGCGGTCCGTGGCCTGTTTGTTAGGATACTACTCCGGCATTCACCTGGTGTTGTTCGGAGAAACCTCGAACACTACTGATCAGAGCGTCCGGCCGCTAGAATTCTCGTTCCGACACCGGCTGAATTCGACCTAGCTAAGAAGCTAGTGTAGAAAATCCTCCACCTTTGGGACTCGAAACTCAACACTGCAGGGACGTCAGTTGATGCCCTGGGCCATCTCCCGTTTGACTGCAGTATTTATACTCAACAGAACGGATTTGGAGACAATTGCTCGGAGTTCTCCCGTTGTCCCTGCCTTTCATTCCATTTTTGGTTGTCACTCTTGTCGTTACTTGCGCTTGCATCTCGCGAGTTAAAAAGCGCGACCTAAGTAATCCACATACGGATTAACCCCCCCCCCCCTGTGGTGTCCTCGGAAGTAAGTCGTTCATATTTATATACAAGGATAAGAAAACATCCATATAATTAGTGGTCTTCGGAATTCGTTCATGTCTGGGTCTTGCCTAAAATTATCCTACTCATGGAGCTCCCTTTACACTGTTTGGGAGTTTGTGAACGCGTCAATGAGTTCTCTTTTGCTGTCGTAGTCTTCACGTTTTAACTACAATCATATTCAGTGTTAAGCTTTCTTGATCACTCAACACACTTTTTCGTCCCCGTTGGTGTGTAGTTGATCCGATTTTTTTAACGTTCTATATGAGGTCATGATTGTGACGAACCAACTCAGGACCGGGTGGTCGCATAAACCAGAACACGTTTTTGGGAAATAACTGATTGTGACATAGGTAAAGTACGGGATGGGTCTTCCCCAACTCGGACATTGACGAAGACCTTTGGGATTCCTCTAGACAGACCGACTGTCGCAACCGACGAAAGGGAACCACTCCGACTGACGCAACACTCGGGGACGCCCAAAAAAGAGTTCCGGGATTCATCTTAAACGTGACCAAAGAGATTAATTACAACTTCACGAGATGCAGACCAATGAGACCGAGACTGATCACGTGACGCGGGGCAGACGAGTGCAGGTGGAGCCCGGAAAGACGGACAGACAGAGGCTGTCAGGGAGCGAGAGGAGACGGACGAGTCGGGGAGATGTCTGAGTCGTCGGAGTCGGAGAGGAATAAGAGAGCCTGACAGGGAGTGAGAGGAGACGGGCGTGTGGGCAAGGGATGTTCATAAAGTGTAAGCGGGGACAGATATGTATGATGGGAGTTTGGAAGATAACCAGGAACCTGTGTGACGGACAAAACCAGAAACGAGTGGTAGGGTATTGGAAGTGTGTGACTACAATAACACGCCAGAAACTGAATTGTGGTCGCGGAACGGAACCCGATAACTTCGGTAGTTATGCAGTAGTTCGGTAGTTACGCGACACCACGTAACTGCCAACGGTCTGCTCCGGGGTGAGCCCACGGAAAACGGCGACGTGGGAAGCGGAGTACGGACATCGGGTGCGGCGCCGGGCCGTCTCCTACTGGCCGTCTGCGGCAAGCAACGCCTCACGGGGCGACTCCAGCTGAGGAGTGCGTTGATCCCATGCAGCGCCTTCCGACCGATTCGTAACTTGACAACTGCATCTCAACCACTGAGTAACTTTCCGGCGTCCGTGCACCATATTAATTTGCCATTAAACGTGCTCGTACTGCATCGCATGAATTCATTAAAAAATCAGGTAATCCCCTTTGCATTTCCCTGGCCAAGCAATCCTGGAAATAAACCCGCCCCGATTTGAGCTCGTCTAAAATTCCAGGGTGGAATGTATCTGCCGGCGAAAACTGTCTGGACGAGTGTGACGAGTCTGACAGGTGTCGACGATCTCATGATACTGGATTCTGTCCCTCGCGAATCAGTAAACTCTTGAAATACGTCGATTAAAGAACCAATCGCCATAAGTGTTCTAAGTATTCGGTCACGCTTGTATTCTCTATGCTCGGTTATGCAACTGCAAAAACACTGTCGTGACAAAGAATTATATCAACAACGTATTACAGAAGTTGTATCTGTGATGTTAGTTGATAAATATAAAAGCTCCGGGAACAAATTTCGCTCGAATAAACATTTCAGTTTATGAATATATTGTAACAGTTTCACACAATGCAATTCCGATACCCGGGGAGCAACATTAGGGTAGGGACGGTGAACCCCAGAATAAATTAAAAACAATTGAAATGAATATTTTTATATTTAAGTAATAAAGATACATGTATTAAGCAAAATATTACAATTATATGCTGGAAGTTTTTGTTAAAATATTATTAATTTTTAGTATGGTAAAGGCATATACATTTCGAACAGGGCGTGTATTTGCGATCCTTTTCGTGAGGAGACATGTCAGACGTGTCGTGACGAGAAAGATGTCAATGACTTCTTTTTTCTTTTCTTTTTTTTTCTTTTTTTTTTGAAAATCTAGTCAACATTCACTATGTTGCTTCAATTGCACTGCTAATATCTACATTGACAGATCTATAAATACATTGATTATTTCGTATATTTGGACACGTCAGCTGCAATAGTCATTAGTCTCGTAACTATAGTGCATGTTTTTATCACGAGGAGAGCAGATGATCTTCCCCTGTTAGACCGTGAGATCCGACACCGTCCCTCAAATCGAGGTTTCCTTCAACTATGTATCTGCCACTCCAACCGGGATATGCTTGCTCTAAGCTCTGACATGTGTGGTAGTGTAGTGCATGTAGGTGTGTGCATGTGTATGTATGTGTGCGTAACTAACATGTGAGGATAGGAGGCGGAAGACGAAGGAAAGATCGCCGGCGGTCCATGGCCCATTTATTAGGGTATGGCAATCGACAGGTGTTTATCGTAGAAGTCACGGAAAACTACCAATCAGCGTAACCGAGCGCTAGAGTTGTTCTCCAGACAGTGGCAGAATTCGACCTATCTAGTAAGTGTCGAAAATTCTGTCGCGGTCTGGACTCAAACATTAGGACCTCCTGGTCACGGTACTACTAATGCACAAGATAGAACAGGCACTAAAATATAAGAGCACCGTGATTTATGGTCTGTAAGAGAACGCCATTTTTGTTAACATCCGATAAGCGTTGAAAGCGAAACTGTCACATATGGATGAGAAATGTAATAAAAAAACTTCTACATAATGAAACGGTCAATCGTTACCTAAACCAGATAGAGTGGAAAAAGGCATATTGGTGCCCGTCATTGAGCCTCTCCTCATTATTATACGACTGTTCAGAGGTGTTTTCATACTTTCCGCACTAAATTTACAACTAATGATACCAAATGTATTAACGAATCGATTCGCTGTGTGTGCGTCTAAGCCTATGACGAGTCTCCAGAGCCGTTGTCGATTCCAACCTCACAGCGCGCGTCACGCAGCGGTGGCGTGGGAAGAGGAGTTGGCGGGTGCGAGAGATCATCGCCGCCGGATTTCGGATGCGCCGCACGCGCCCCTCGGAATCGCTCGCGCATGCTCTGACTCACGTCGCGGCGCCGTGACGCGGCCCGCAGCAGCAGCAGCAGCAGCAGCGGCGGCTGGGCCATGCCGACTCACGCGCCCACGCACTCTCTGCGCCCGCTTCGACTTCGAGCACTCGCTCGCGACGGAGAGATATTCGATAATAGTAGTAGTTGTTGTTGTTGTAGTATTAATTTGGTTGGTTGGTTAGTGATTCCGGGCACGTCAACAGCGTAGATTAATAGTCCCGTAGGTGCAGTGTGTGTGTTTTCATCGGGAGATGGCGGTGCTCTTCCCGCACTTGATGGCGAGATTCGGCGCCAACCTACCGTCGGCTAGCGGGGTTTCCCCCAAACCAGCACTCTCTCACCAGCGGGGCACCGCCCAAGCCGGGACAAGCTCTAAGCTCCCGTCCGGTCTCCCGGAATATGTGGTAGTGTAGTGCATGTTAGTGTACGTGTGTGTGTGTGTAAGGGGAGAGGATAGGACAAGGAAGAGGGAGGAAAGATCGCGCGCGGTCCGTGGCCCCTTTGTTAGGGTACTGCTCCGGCATTCGCCTAGTGTTGATCGGAGAAACCATTGAAAACTACCGATCAGAGCAGCCGGCCGCTAGAATTCTCCTCCAGACAGCGATTGAATTCGACCTATCTGAAAAGCTAATGTCGAAAATCCTGCCGCCATCAGAACTCTAACATAGGACCTATTGGTCAGAGACGCTGCAGTGACATCAGTTGATGCTCTGAGCTCCCGCTCCCGGTGTGTAGTATTATTAATAATAATAAAAATAATAAGAACAATGTTAGTAATGCTAGCAATAATAAAAATAATAGCAATAATAACAATACTACTACTTGTAATAATGATAATAATAATGATAATAATGATGATAATAATGATAATAATAATATAATAATAATTATAATAATAATAATAATATCCCTCTGGGATAGTTCATGGGCAGCGTACTAGCTTCCAGTTTTGTGGTTCCGGGTTCGATTCCCGGTCGAGGCAAAAATAGTTGTAACTTTCCTTTCCTTCAAAATCGTTGCAGTTTCTGTAGCTGTGTGACGAAGAAAAGCTCAAGCAGGCGGATCTTGCTAGTTACGGAGAAGAGAATACGTTATGTTCGCCTGATGTCACTCTTACCCCCCAAACATGGAAAATTAACTATGCCCAGGCATTCGGGACACCGGTAGCTGGTCTGCGAATTCTGACTACCGACCGAAGAACGCCAAATACATAAAATAAACAATAATAATATGTTTATTATTATTTTCTAAAATTGGCTGATTGACAGATGGTAATCATAAGCCTACTAAGCAGATTTACGATATATCTGCATTATTTACAATACAAAGACAATTACAGTATAAAAACAATTTACAATACAACTCATTAAAGAACTTTCAACTGCATCTACAACATTCATATAAAAACACATTCAAATAGATATATACATACATACATAATAAATATACACACAATCTTTTACATGAGTACTCTTTCATACGTACACGTAAAACACGAACACGCACTTACCCTACATACTATATTCCGGTAAAGAGGCCGTTTCAGTGAGGTCATTTTTGTGAAATCGGAGTTTTGTTATGTAACCCATTAATGCGCAAGTTAATTTTGTGTGCATAGCGCTCGCCCAGTGTCGTCGCGTTCGTGCGCGCACAGTCATTGTTGGAGCTCTCTGGTGGCATGGTTTTGCTACTTTTAGTTGCTAATCAATTGTTAGATTGCTAAATTATATTACTAGATTACTCCAAAGCGCAAAACTATGGTTATATAAGCATTTTGTTTCTATAAAAAGTAGTAAAACCGTTAGAACGTAGCTGCATATGCCCCGGCAAATTCGGTGCGGATCAACCACCGTTTCCTTTACATTGGCTACTTCCACCAACTTAACCAGTCATATAGCAGCTAGGTACGCTTAAGGAGTTCCACATAGTGTAAACAATAATTTCATCGCAAATACACGTCGAAAACCTTCTAGTTTAAGTTTTTGAAATGTTCTCTGCTATATCACATAATTTTATTTCACTTTTCTTCAAACTCACTTTTATGAATAAATCGCTTTATCCCCAAACACCATTAAAAAAGGAGGAGAAAATGTGGGTCGTTTATGTGTGTCTAGAGAGTATGATATATCATTTGTGACTGTTTGTAATGGCGTAAAAATAGAATTTAGACTAATATTATTGAATTTTTAGTAAGATGATTAGAGACCACATAATAAGATTGAAATATGGTTTATTTATCAGTACAATAACTTGCTTTATTAATTACAAGTTCTCGTTTTTGGGACGATGTAAAAATGGACATTAATAATGTACCCTTTAAATATGATGTTAGTATGATGTTGAATGTACCACGATTGACTCAATACCATAACCACTTCCACTTGATATTTTTGCAAGGCCAGCTTAATAGTTTCTTATTGAACAAAATGTGTGCAAATATCGAGTATTTTGACATAGAGAAGGTATTTTCAGTCCCGAAAAAATATTTTTTAACATGTCTGTAAATGTTATCCCTATCCAAAATGTTATCTTACTGTCTCTTTAAGCACTGTAATTTGGAAATTTATTACTTGTTGTTTCTGGCATTTTAATTTTTTTCAAATATGTACTAAAACGCCGACTGCTGCTATATTTAATTGTCCGTTTTTCATTTAATTTTTGTTTCCAATTTATTCACCTTGATAACCTGGAAAATGTACTCTTAGTAATTTATTTATCAACTCATTATTATTTCACACAACAATTCTGAGTAAACCTCTTTATGTAACATTTACCCCCAGACTCTTTATTTTCTGGTCAGGATTTACATTAATTACAAGCTTATCCTCTTTCCTGAATAGCTACTATGAATATAGCGTTTTTCTCTTATTAATTATTCATTCGCTCACCTCATACTGCTCTTGAATTTGTGTTCATGCATGTGTTAAATTCTTTGATTTAAAATTCTTCAAATAATTTAAAAATAAAACAGTTGCGCAGTAATTGGAAAGACGCGTTAAAGTATTGTTCACGAAATATTTTTCTACAAACTTCTAAATCACTTTTAATTATGAATCGTACATTTCAAAATCATATATAAATAACTAAAAATGTACTTATTAATAAGTTATTTTCATATTTTCTCTGTTTTGTTCATTCTCGAAGAAGTGTCTGATAAATGTATTTCATTCAAAATATGTCGTTAGAACAAAATATGTATTTCAAAGGATATAGAATGTCTTTGGTGCAACCTGTATCATTGTATCCGCAGATCACGACAACATCTCAACGCTGCTCCGCCTAAAACGGCCATTCGCGTCTTGGCGTCAGCCAGCGTCTACTCGAGCGCCGAGGACTTTCGTATTTCCGATGCCATTTGAGCGACCGTTTTCCATTTCCCCCCTCGACGTTGCTTAGGTCCTCCGCCAGGGCAGCGTTATGTATGCACGCGGTTTCCGAGCCAATAACCTATAAAAGAGCGCATCTCCCAGGCACCTCCCACCGCGTGCGGCGCGGCACGGCGCGGCGCGGCGCCCGCGTAATGAAAGAGTTATTATTTTTATTACCCTCTCCTCGCCGGCGGAGAGAAGCCCTCGTGAGGGAACTCGAGCGAAGGGAAGGAGGAGCGATAAGTGGAGGAAGAGGACGGGGCGGAGGAGGAGGAGGAATTTGAGGTTCGACGCCATGCAGCGTCTCAGGGGTCGCTGAGCGGCCTTCGGCGCCGTCCTCGCTCGCGTCCTCACCGCCTCCGCCCCCTCACGCCGTCCTCAACGAGCCCTCTCACTCCCCCTCCAGCCCTCCTGCCCTGCTGCCACCGCCTGGCGATGAAAGTTTCATCCAGGTGCCGTGTTCGCGCCTCCACCCCTCCCCCGGCCACGCCCCCGCGCCCGCCTGCCACCTCCGCGCTGCGTATCTGCCGCCGTCGCTGCGCCTGCAGGCTCTCGCGAATAATGGCGAGTTGAACGGTGGCTGTGAAAAGCAAACAGGATGTTCATGTGATTGGTTAGGCTTTCGCAGAAATGATTGATTATACTGAGTAATTCGGCTGAATGGATCCTCGAATCCCCTAATCGCGGGGTGCCTCGTCACGGGAATTTCCTAAATTGAAACGCGAGCCACTTTATCTAAGAGCACCGCACACGAGTTCATTTTAACAATAGTCATGGCATTTGCATCGTGCTGTAACTATTTTCTGCATCATGCTGTGACAATTTTTACACGGTACTGCTTATTAATGGAAATAGTAAGAAATAAAATGCAAAACGTCATGCACAATTTAGTAAGCGTGAGCTCTCAACACAAGCTTGTGAAAATGAGTAAACATCAATTATATTTAATTATCTTAATGTAAATTTCATCCAACATTTCATAACAGTTTACTGTTGATTCTCCATCTAGTTGATTAACTTTACGATAATCAGTACAATTAGCTTCCGTGAGCTATTATAAAATGATACAGATATATCTTGATATCTGCCTTTGAAAACAATCATAGACACAAAGCGAAAATATTTTAGGATCCAAGCTCACAACACAGTCTTACGTTGCATCATTAAATCTTCCCCTCATGCATCAGACATAACTTTATCGACAGGATTGTTTATTCTCTCTCATGAATATATCTAGGGAGATGGTAAATTATTGGTTTTAGAAGAAGTACATTATTGGTTTTAGAAGCTCGCCGCAGCACTACTTGACTTTTGCTGCAATAGGGCAGGGAAATACTTATTATCTAGACAGAGCAAATGCTTAAATTGCTTGAGTTTGAGCAATTGCTTAAAATTTAAATTGTGTTGTTGTTTAAATTTTACCAATTCACCCTTATTTACACAGACCATGAAGGATATTGAGCGTATCGGCAGCCACCCAGGCGCATTTCACGGACCGTCCATGTCAATTACTTAAATTGTAAATTGTGTTCTTGTTTAAATTTTACGAATTCACGCTTATTTGCACGGACCACGAAGGATATTGAGAGTATCGGCAGCCACCCAGGCGCATTTCACGGACCGTCCATGTCAATTACTTAAATTGTAAATTGTGTTGTTGTTTAAATTTTACCAATTCACCCTTATTTGCACGGACCACGAAGGATATTGAGAATATCGGCAGCCACCCAGGCGCATCTTCCGGATAAATCATGTCAATTACTTAAGTGGGGCTGTTTAGAATTTACCAATTCACCCTTATTTACACAGACCACGAAGGATATTGAGAATATCGGCAACCACCCAGGCGCATTTGTACGGACCGTCCATGTCAATTGCTTAAATTGTAAATTGTGTTGTTGTTTAAATTTTACCAATTCACTCTTATTTGCACACGAAGGATATTGAGAGTATCGGCAGCCACCCAGGCGCTTTTCACGGACCGTCCATGTCAATTACTTAAATTGTAAATTTTGTTGTTTTAAATTTTACCAATTCACGCCTTACAAGACACGAAGGATATTGAGAATATCAGGCGAAACACCCAGGCGCATTTCACGGACCGTCCATGTCAATTACTTAAATTGTAAATTGTGTTGTTGTTTAAATTTTACCAATTCACCCTTATTTGCACGGACCACGAAGGATATTGAGAATATCGGCAGCCACCCAGGCGCATCTTCCGGAGCGGCGAGTGCGGGAGGCGTGGCTGGTGCGGCGTGAGCGGCGCGGGCGGCGGCGCCCAAATTTAGAGAAGGCGCGCGCGGGGCGCCGTCTCGGGGGCGGCCGCTCCATCAATAACGGGGGCGCGTGGGGCGGACGGGGGCGAACGGGCGCTTCTCATTAGTGAGCTCGGCGGCGGCGGCGGTGGAGGCGGCAACGTGCGGCTGGCGCCGGCGTCCTCCTCCACCCCCGCCCCCGCCCCCGCCGCGCCGCGCCGCGCCGCCTCCGTCGCCGCCGAGAGAAAAACACCCTGCAAGTGTCGGCGCCGGCGCCATCCATCTTGGCGGCGCCCCGCGGAGGCGCGGGCGGGAGGAGGGCGGAGCGTGGCAGGGGGCGGGGGAGGCAAGGGGGGCAAGGGGACGGGACGTCGCTGCCGCCGTCGCCGTCGCTGACTCTCCCGCACTCGCCGACGTCGGCGCCGACTTTACAGCCCGTAGGCGGAGATTGGCGTCCCTCTACCTCGGCGTCTCCGGCCGAGCCCACGCCCCCGCGCGCGTCTGCGCTTATTCTTTGTGCCACCGCCTCTCGTAAAGTGAAACCGTGCGGGTTCATTGCGCCATAACGCAGTTAGAACAAGGGGCTGACCTGGAGGAACTACGCGACTAGGTTATAGTACCCCTTGGGAGGGGGGAAGGGGGGGATGTAGCAGCGGTAGTAGATAAAGAAGATTCTCCTCCAACCGACTGTCATTAAAGTTTTTTTCTATTCTTACTCCTTCCCCCACCTCCCACTTTTTATTATTTTTTTCTGTTGCCAGTAATTTTCTGTTCGTTTCCTTGTATTTTTTCGTCACCTTCCTTACAAATAGACACTTATTTCGAATGCTAATTTTCTCACCAAAATTTCCAGACCTTATCTACGCCAATCAAACTTTTTTAATTCTACGCTTATCAATTCCTGATATAACACTAGTTGCGGAGAGTGCAAAGAAGCAGATTAGTGAAGATTGTTTGCAATTGTATGCATCACGGTAATTTTCGAGAATTTTTAAAGTTTATACTGTAACGAGTCAAGATGTCATGGATGTTTAATATCAAGAAGACGTTCATGAGCACGGCCTGCTTGGACTGGAATTACAGGTTGGCAAGGTCGGGCTGTATGGTGTCGGAAAAGATACACTAAAAAATCAAAATCAACAACTAGAACAAATGTAGACATCTTACTGAATGAACGGTTTATAGTCTTGGTAGATGGCTGAAAAACTTTATTTAATAAAAGACGGAGTGTATGCTGAAACATGGAGAAGAGTTAAATGTTTGAGGTATCGACAGAATATATATGTTGGAATATTGGAGAGATTCAAAAATTCGGGAATACAGACGATGCTTTGATGACTTGCGGATTTGAGCAAGATGTATACTCGGAGACATAAACAGACTATAGATATGTGTAGAGAACTGTTAGGATAGGGTTTGTTTTTCTTTTAGTTGTAAATTGTGCAAAGATTTTTTTAATTTTCATTTTCATTATGGTTTAATATTCAAAGTAATGTTTCTTTCTTATTTAGAAATTTGGAAATGTTTTGAAATTTAATCAAACCGCAAGTTATCATTATTCAAGTCTACGGTGTATGCCGTAGAATTATCGGCCCTACAAACAAATAAATTGATGTTTCTGTTTTTTCTATTTGCGAATTTGATTCATTGAAGTGAAAAATACTTGGCGTTCATACAACCATCAAAATACTTGGCGTACTATTCTTATAGTCTAAAGATGGTAACTGTTGCAAAACTGACTTTGTATTTGAATATTCTTCTCCGTTTTGTGTTATTATTATTATTATTATTATTGTTATTATTATTATTATTATTATTATTATTATTATTATTATTATTATTATTATTATTATACTTTTTTGGTCGCGAATTGGTCGTTCTAGGACCACGCGACGGCGCCACTTGTAGTACCCTCCGAGGTCCAGTCATATTCTCCCGGCGGCAAAAGCACGTGACTTTTTTTGGGGGAGGGGATCAGCTATTTTATGCCGAATCCATTTTTAGTTCCCAAGTCCTGGGGGAAGATGAATGATATGATGATGATGACGAAGAGTGAATGGACAATCATCATCGAACAAACACAAACACACACAGCCATGCCCGAGGCGGGACTCAAACCCGCCATCCTTCCGTTTGAGATCGCCATTGCACTACTACCTTAGCGATCTCGGCTATCCGAATTAACATTATTATTTCTGTTATTATTAATTTTTCATTAGTTCTTTCACATTTAGCCATTTGTGTATATCGCTGCGTTCAACTGAAAAATGGTTTTTGCCTCAAACCAATTATTTGCCCGAAGGTCGGCTTTTGTCTGTCGCTGTCGTCAGTAGTCAAATACCTGTTGTATGCAGTCTCCTGTAAAGAGAAACAAAATAGAAATGCTTTTGAGTTGAAAAGACCATGGAGCTTAACGTACCTTAAAAATATGACCACACGTAAATGTAAAAAAAATAGTTTATAGAAAGAAGAAAACAAATAGGGCATATAATCTTCAGAAATTAGTTATAGTTTGAGTGAAGTAAAATCATAAAAATAATAAGATTCTCCCTATTTTGAATTTATATTCATCTTTCGTTTCTCTCCTCCATTCATTTTGTATCGACCAATCAATATTACGAAACGTCTGATGTCTATTGTTTTGAATAAAATTACTTCTTAAATCCTTAGATAGTATTCCAGTAACCTGCATCCGTCTGAACATGCGTCTGTCAGCCCAATATTTCCAGAATATTTTGAAATATTCCTTTCTAAACCTGTGCTTTTGTTTTTTGAGCAACTAAAACTATTTTAAGCAACTTATGACTCCTACCGAGATGATCAGTAGCTCATTTTATTCCTCTCAATAAGGCCAATTGATTGGCATTGTTTGAGGCGGATCCTTCATGTGCATTCATAAAGGACTAGCCGTCACTGCCATCCAAGGCGAACGCTCACAGGTATTCGCAATTCAGCTGAGATAACATCTAAATGTAATCCCAGTGAGGCAAGCCCACGGCATCCAAGCGATAAATAACACAGGTCTCTAGAAAGTTTTCATCCAATTACATTATGCACTGTAGGACTTGGATCACTCGGAAGAAAAAGATTGTCTGTGTTGCCAGACAGATAATTATCGTTTCGTTGTACAATTTTTTTGTGTGAAACATATGCGATAGTATCAATGGGATAATCCTTTTTTGTTGGATAATTTACTCTACGAAATTATATTCTAATAAATACCTATAAGAATGTAACGGTATGATCTAGACTAGGTGCTTGCCAAGTTTTGTTTAAGCCACCTGATAATACACTGAAAGCATGTACTCTTCAGAACAACCCTTCTGAGAGCGTTCGGATTATGTTCTGGAACACAGTATTCTGGAATAAATAGTGGCCATTATTCGAAAGAATATCCAATAAGAAGAGCTGCTATTGCACAAGTTTTGTAATTTTTATTATTTAATTTTAATTCTTAATAGACATTTTTTTTATTTCGACGCTTAAAGATGAACACCGGTACAACTGTTCTTTTAATTATTACTTGCACATTTTCAAAACCTGAAAATAGTTTAAATCGGTTTAAATCATTGGCGACGTCACATTCATCGAGTTCTAAGTGTGGTATGAAAAGGAAAAACTAAATAAACTTAATTTATTGTACCTTATATTACTTAAAGATAATACACTATACGAGGTAACTTGTGTATTAAATATTCACAACGTAACCTTTGACGATAATTTTTACACATTTTCTCAATTTTCCCAATATTCCTAAAAGCTTGTTTGCTAGTTTGCGACACTCGGAAAGCCCAGAGTAACATTTTCTGTTTATGTAACGTAGATTAAGTGCACTTACTTTAAATTATGCATGTGTGCGAGGATATTTCTTATTCTGAACATCCTCGCAAAGTCATTTGTTATTTATGTAGCTATACTTTATGTTTCCTCCGCTATTAAGCGAGTTTTAGTCTCGCCATTCATTTCTTAATTCGTCTGCTCTGAATCAGTATGCATCTCGGTCAGAGGTTGCGAGTAAAACCTCGCCCTAATTTCGAATTCGATATGAGGGGATTAGGAGGATCTGAAATAGTGAATGAGAACCTCAATATAAAACACCGCTACAGCTGTTTCCCTAGGTTTAACAATTGTTATTTTTTGTTTGAGATTTTTTATATTTATCCATTCACTTCTTAATTCATTCTAGCTTATTGTGTTAATAAATGAGAATGGAAGACGAGTGTTTGGGGAAAAATTAAAAAGAAAGAAACTGAAATTTAAACGGAACAGTCTTAATAATTTATCAATTGTTATATCAAGGTGTATGGGTAAATCGCCAATTCGTACGTTGGTAGTACACGGCATTCTAGCTGTAAGTTGTAGTTCACTGTAGTCGGTTAGTTATAGTAACCATTTCCCCCTCTTCTGCTGCAAAAGCCAAGTACTGCTGCGGCGCGCGCGCGCAGATATGTAGTACCCCTGAAGCAAATAAATTACCGCCTCTCCAGGGATACTGGTGGGGTAATTTAAAAAAAGAGAGCAGCGCTTCCATGAGTTGGTCCGTGAGCGGACAGCGTGAGAGAAAATGGAGTCAGAGGTGAGGCGCTTGGGGTAGTGTGAAGAGTTTGTGTCACCCGAGGTGATCTTGTAGGCAGCTGTTCCTTTTCCCTTAACATAAACAAGTAGTTCATATAAATAAAAACATAAGAGGTGGTTTGGTTCAAACATTTCAACATTTTGGTGGGATAACGTCAAACAACTCAATTTTTAAAGCACACTTTTACAATATCACTATTTGTTCATACCAAAAAAACTCATCAAATATAGGTCTACTATTTAGGTTGGTTCCGGAGTCATTAACACGTGTCGGGACACGTCCCTCCCCAATAACTCGGATTATCCGGCGATGCCATGATGAAACCAGAGCGCAACCTAGGGTCACCTGCGTTTCTCATCCGGGAGACCCAGCCCGTCTCCTCCCTGCGCTCGCCTTGGCGCTAACGGTGTGAGAACGCCGGGAACTGAGCACTCCTGCAGGTGTTTTTATTCCCCGGCGGGTCTTTTATATGTGAAACCGAAGTTCCAATCTCGCTAACAGGGAACGAAGAATCCTCTCTGTATATAATACATGAAGGAAAGATTGGGTTTTTGAACCATTAACGTTTAACTATGGAAACATAATCCCATCTTCTGCTATAGCTGGGGAGTGAAATGTTTCCTTCCCAAGTCCTGCGGTCAAGAGGATTGAAGTCGGAAACAATAACTATTTTTCACATTATGGCATAGGGGAAAGCAGTCACACAGGTAGCATTTCCCGATTTGTACATTTGCACACTCACCATCATGAATAACTTGAAACGATACAAATTAGGTCTTTACATTCTAGTTTCCGAGACTGCAATATTTCTTTTGCCTTAATCTATACAATGAGACTTTTTCGGATGCCCTATTACATTTTTGGATGATACCTCTACTTTGTGGCAAGTTTTGTCAGAACCGATGGGTTTCAGCATGAAAGTATGCATATTTTTAAAACAGTCATCATTTACAAAGTGCGGAATGATCACATAATGCAATAAAGACATTTTCTTCATGTCTGTGCGCCAGCTCCCCTCATCTCCGCTGTGCAGTCAACCGCGCGCGGGGACTGCACCGGAAACTGCAACATGACCAGCACCCACTGCCATACATATTCGGAAATGAATTAGATCCGGCATTATTTGTATTATTATTTCATCGTCTCCCACATTACTTTAGGAGTACACATACCTTTTGCGGTTCTCACAGGCAACCATACTATGTAAATAACGTTTCTAAAGTAAGAAAATTTCGCGAATTGCACATTGACTTTAAAAACATGAAGGATTAGTATAAAAAAGCCATCTAAAAATAATGCCAAATGCAACCCGCAACACTCGCTTTTTTTAAGCTATATCGTTAAATATATCGTTATATATCCAAAACGATGCGTTTTAGGACCTTGAACACTACAATTTTGAGTTCAAAGGCATCAAAGAAATGTTCTTCGTATCGTAATCTATATGATGATTTCTTCTTGAACATATTATCACATTTTTTATGGTTCCATACTTCTCGATTTAACCTCATTTGTTCAAAACCTGTAGAATCTGCAACAAAACTTATGATGTGTATGTGAAATTAAACCAAACTTGATATTCTATGTCATTGAATTACACGAGTGTACCTCTCTGCTCGTTAATAAAGTTAAATAAGAATATTTTTCATTGACAAGGGTGCATTGTATTGCTATCAATTACAAGGAGACATATAGAGCAAGTGATGGAGGATAAGGGGGTCTTGAAGAAAAATCTGTATTACAGGCTTAATATTCAAATGGGAAAATAAGAAAGAGAGTGGGTACATGCGAGTCTTCTCGCACAGGTACGCTAGCTACTCTTATTTTATGCATTTGTATGTCGATAATATGGCGGTTCTGTATAATTTACGAGAAGAATGCACCATTCTAATGCATTTTTGGCTGGTACTTCACACTTTCTTGTGATTATACGAGCATTGGTAGGAAAATGTGAAATATACACTTGAATAAACAAGATATAACCTGAGTGCACGGACCTTCAACGACAAACAAAAATTGGGTTTCTCATATTCATTAAGGAATTTGAAATTACAGTACTGAACAGCACTGAAATGACAGACATGTTCCAAAACATTTTAGCATATACAAGTTCACAATATTCCAAAAGCATTACATACCCGCTGTAAAGTCCCGATTAGGGAGTTACTCAATTACCCCACAAGTCAGACATTAGTTCGCACACTAACAGGTGGCCATGTGCGTTGATCACTGGTTGCTACACAGCCTCTCAAACACTCTCCCGCGTATTTCGCAACGGTCCGGTATGGAAGGGCATTATTCCCAAGAGCTTCCACCAATTCCCTGTGACATTCTCGGGCATTTATCCAATGGAGAACGGCTGCCTTCGAGTACGAACGCTCCTCGAAACATGTTACGTTCATTTCACCTTGCAGTAGTCAGACAACTGAGTTCACGTTGCTATCTGTGCTAATAGAAACATTCTTAGAGCCATCTGTTGATAGTGCGATCCAAAACATTTCTTCCAGAAAAAAGTAGTTACCATTCTTCTGCCTCAACCTTCGTGTTTGTAATTATTGTATGGACAAGGTAGCAAGTTACCCATAACTAAGCCGACGCCCTGTCGCTTGAGTGCCTCCATCGTCAGATTTGATTTGATTTGATTTTTTCGTGTTTCCGGGCACGTCAACTGCTTTGGTCATTAGTCCCGTTAGTGTAGTGTATGTTTTTTCTCGGGATACGCGCGGTGATCTTTCCCCGCTGGATGGCGAGATCTAGCGCCGACCTACCGTCGGCTGGTGGGGTTTCCACCTAACCAGGACTCTCCCACCAGCGGCACACCGCTCCAGCCGGGACAAGCTCTAAGCTCCCGACCGGTCTCCCGGAATATGTGGTAGTGTAGTGCATGTTAGTGTAAGTGTGTTTGTGTAAGGGGAGAGGATAGGACAAGCAAGAGGAAGGACAGATCGCGCGCGGTCCGTGGCCCGTTGTGTAGGGTACTGCTCCGGCATTCGCCTGGTGTTGACCGGAGAAACCACAGAAAACTACCGATCAGAGCAGCTGGTCGCTAGAATTCTCCTCCAGACAGCGACTGAATTCGACGTAGCTTAAAAAGGCTAGTGTCGAAAATCCTGCTGCCATCAGGACTCGAACCTAGGAACTCCCGATCAGAGGCACTGCAGTGACATCAGTTGATGCACTGAGCTACCGCTCCCGGCCGGATCGTCAGAGCTGGAATATCGACGCTCTCTCGCGGAGGTTTGCGGACTACGGGCTACGTCATGCGGCTGGAGCACGTCGGGGGCAGCGACGGGGGCCGCGAACAGACAGACGCATTAGACGCGAGCATGTGTACACGAAGTCTGGGATTCGGATCAATTGCGTGCCTGATTACGGGAAGGAACCTTCAGGGGGACGCGGGTTACACGTGTTATCTGATCAGATTAACACATCAATCACGTACTTCACATGACAAAAAGATACGACCATTGCCTTATTTAATATTCGTCTTTGTTGCAGATATGTTCTTGTAACATTGTATTCTTTTTTGTTCTATTGTCAGATATTTCAAAACGTGGAATGAATACTCTAATTTCATTATATATTTATTGTTATAATTAAATTATTATTATTATTTATATTATTACATTTCTCGGCTAATTAACTGGCATATCAAATTTTAACTGTTTTGCGGTGTCCGTGGATTCCGTGAACGATAAGTGCGGACATTTTCGGCAAGACCTCAACGAAGTGCTTAATAATGGTGTTTTAACCACATGTGATGTACGTAATCTCCACCAATTACCTTTGTAACATTTGAAAATGATTTTAATGTAATTTCTAACAGTAAGTTTTTGTATATGACTATTGTAATTATATTGCAATTATTGACTTTTTCGGAAGTTAGTAATTGCATACCTTTCTGCACTTGAGCTACCATTTATAGCAGCAAGCGCAATCGAGATGTAAGAAGACATATTTGTGACTATTATAAGTGATGCTGCTTAGGGTGCCGAGAATATACTATCTTGTAATTCCAAAGAAAGTTGCGGTAAAAAAAGAAGATTTTTTAAGAAGTGCAAAAATGAAGGCATAATTTGTAAAGTATGCGAAGATGTGATGTCACATTTTGCCGTGAAAATAAGTAAAAGTAACACCAATACAAAAATCTCAGTGTTGGAATCGTGTTTTGACATTGCTAAATTAATTGGCTCAGTTACAAAAAAAAACATAATCTAATATTAAGTAAACTCGTTTTTATGAATTATTAAATATCATTGTGTACATGTGTAGCTATGTTTCTTCGTTTTTTAAAGATTAATATTGTTGAGCACCATATTTTACTCATTTTTTGTTGCTAGGAAACATTTATTAACCATATTTTCATTCATAATAATGAGCAATTTCATCCACTTTTAATATGTAAGTAAAATAGCGATCGCATATAAATTATTTTTGTTTTTGTTCTTTCTTCATCATCATCTTATTATTATTATTAAAATAACACGTGCAAACACGCATTGCCCGGTTTTTAACAAACTTAAGGGTAGAATTCATTACAGAAAGCGTAATCGTTAATTATCATAAAAACACAAATTATTATAAATTACAAACATAAAATCTTAATACAACATTATCATTAAGATGCATGAATTGTTTCAATTAATTAATATTAGTAGGATCAGTTTAAGCATTTGCTGAGTGTCCAATGGTAAAACAGAATTCATTCAAACTTCAGTCTTTCCCATCGATCAGCAAAAAGTTATTTAATATTTTCCGTCGGTGAAATTGACGCTAAATGCTCCTGTTTCTCATTCAGTTTTGAAATAAGTTTACTCTTTGAACATGCACATTGTACTATTTTTTGAAAGCAAACAAACAGGCTAGCATGAACCGTTTCGGTCATGTAGTACACTTTCTGTTTACAGTTGTCATATGCGCTGTAAGGCGTTTCTCAACATGAAGTTTTAAAAATTACATTGTACAACAACATTGAAAATTTACCCAGAGATAAAACAATCATTTTTCGGCAAAAAGAAGTAAAGTGCAAAATCCTTCATGTAATTCAAATTCAAGACGAATATAACAACTTCCTAAAATTTTAATAATAGTTGTTTTCTTTTTTTAATAGTGTGTTTTAATATTCGTTTCTTTTAATTGTCAACTAGGCTTTTTTTAATTGTGAAGAATTTACAAAACCTTGAATAATTCATATAATTTTTACAAATATCTTGCATTCTCTTACAAAAATAATACCACAAACCAATGATATTAAGTCCTTTCACCATTTTATTGCATGTTAATTCCACATCTATATTTTTCGTCTTATTTCGTCTTTTAATAGTTTTATTTTAGTTAATGTATTTATTTGCGAAGTCATATTTAATTCTAATGGAAAGGATTTGTCGATAATACCAACAGCATGTGTGATATTACTTATTACAATGTTTTAAATATATCAAGTACGATTTCTGACCGATTTATATAAATTTCATAGTTGTGCGAGAGCTATGAAAAAATGCGGGTATATGCAGAGCCATTCTTAATGAATCATTATGCTAATTACTACACATTATGTATAGTAATCGATTTATTTCCATTTATAACAGTTTTCCTTGAAGAAAAGTCAAAATTATATGCAGTGATTCATGATATTTGTAACGAAATTTGCCGAAAGTACGGATAATTTATTCGTGCAATTCACGACGTCTTTTATGTTTTCCACAGTATTCAAACAGACGACTACACTTAAAATCCACCGCAGAACAATGAAAATGTTCTCGTCAAACCCTCCCAAGCGTATAGCATAGCTCTTAGAAAAGAGCTCTGTCACGGGCTGGCGGTGGTGGGCCGGGGCGGGACGGAGCTTTGCGGGCGGGCCGTGATGGCGCGGGGCGGCCGCGGAAATTGTCCCCAGCGGAAATGGGTGCCCCGCCGCGATGTGGTACCTCACGCGGAGGCGGAGATAGGGAAAGCTAGAGCATGGGTGCAAGGGATTGTGGATTAGTCAGAGGTGTCGCGGAAGGCGGCAAGGTGGAAGCGTTAGAAGGGATGATGGCGATGGAGACATGGTGTCGGAGGGGCCTTGTCAAAGTGCATCGGGGTTGGAGGGAGGCGTGATCGGAGGAAGTCATGGTCAGAGGAAGGCGTGATCGGAGGGAGGCCGGGTCGGTGGGAGACGTGGCCGGTGGGAGGTGTGGTCGGAGGGAGGTATAGTCGGAGGGAGGCGTGGTCGGAGGGAGGCGTGGTCGGAGGGAGGCGTGGTCGGAGGGAGGCGTGGTCGGAGGGAGGCGGGGTCGGAGGGTGGCGTGGTCGGAGGGAGGCGTGGTCGGAGGGAGGCGTGATCGGTGGCAGGCCGGGTCGGTGGGAGGCGGGGTCGGTGGGAGGCGGGGTCGGTGGGAGGCGGGGTCGGTGGGAGGCGGGGTCGGTGGGAGGCGGGGTCGGTGGGAGGCGGGGTCGGAGGGAGGCGTGGTCGGAGGGAGGCGTGGTCGGAGGGAGGCGTGATTGGAGGGAGGCGTGGTTGGAGGGAGGCGTGGTCGGAGGGAGGCTTGGTCGGAGGGAGACGTAGTTGGAGGGAGGCGGAGTTCACTAGAGACGGCGATGGAAGGGGGCGTTGTCGGCGATGCCAAAGGCAGGGCAGGGCTAGTGATAGAGTCAGAGAGGACCGGGCGAGAGGGCGGCGAGTAGGCGATGAATGGTGGGGGGTCAGTTTGGTGGCGCCGGGGACGCGTGCGGTGGGGGCGGTGGCCAGAGAGCGCGATTTACGAGTGGCGGTCAACTGCAGCGCCGGCGGCAGCGCGTGGCTTGGCGCCGGCGACGTTCACACGCCACTCGGGCGAGCCGCAGTTTACGGCGCCGCCTACCTGCGATCAGCTTGCGCTGGCAGCCGCCCTCACATAGTGCTGGCCTTGTGTGGAGGGCGTTGGTTGGGGTTACGCTCCGGGCGCGGAATGGAGCTTTGCACTCCCATTTCGTACTTGTCGGGGCACTTCTTGAGAACGGCGCAGATATTTAACTGACTATTTAAATATATTATTCGAGTTAATTTAATTATTATAGTGCTATATTGCTTGTAATTGTTGTAAGTTATTTTGTGTTAGCACTAAATAACAATCTATCAATTATTTTATTTAATTTTACGTTATTTCATTTTATTAAGAAATTTCCTTCATTATTAGCATTGGTTAAAGAAAAGTGTTTTTTTCTATCACCAGCCTTGTTTTTTTAAAGAAAGTATTATTGACAATTATATTTTGTATATATAATTATATTCATTTTCTTGGTCGTAATTTAATCATTCAGTTATTTGTTCTTATAGATTGAGCATTTCCAAGTATGTTCTTGGTTCTGAATGTAAGTTACGACTGCTCTATTTATACTAAATTGATGTAGAATATTTCCATACACAAATTTCATTTTTTCAATGTGTAAGAGGCGTGAAAAGACAAAGTTAAAGCTCTAGAGATTTACCTGCATTATCACTGTGTTCAAATTTATGGTCATCGCTCCCTGCAGAGTTAAACCTCCATAAATTCATGTGACGTGCATAAATTGCGTATTGTTCCTTTCATTTACCAAACCATGCATTGAAAATACTGTTCAAAAATCTACAACGTAAATCTTAGTTCATGGAGGGGTAAATATATATAAATCTTGTGCATCTACCACAAACTTCTGGTGGTGTAACACCTTCAGCGTAGAGGCATACAAAAATAATTCTAAGATTGTTATAAAAAACTTCTTATCTGTTGATATGGTATATATTGATATGATCTGATGTTGGTTGTTGGAGAGGTTTTCTTGCTCAATCGATATTTTGAAATTAGCTGTGGACCAAAACTCGTATATTGTTTGCAAAACTTAATTTTAAAAAATGTCCAACGAGTGTAATTTCTTGACTACATGAAAAAACCATTGGTAGGATTAGAAAATCAGAATTTAATGGAAGAATGTATAATCTATAAATACCTTTAAAACTGTGTGCACCGACATACATTTCCTTTTCCTTAAATGCAAAATGTTATCCGTGTAAAGGTGCATTTGCTAACATTGTGTTTTTCAGAATTTAATGGACATTCAGATTTGAGTTTGCTATTTCATGATATAATTATTAACTAGTTTACGTAACAGAAGATGAAGGATTGATTCAATTGCGTACAATTGTGATAATTCGCAATATAGTAGCACCTGGGAATATTGAAACATATATTTACATTGTAGTGATTGTTTATTCGACATTTCAACCTGACATGCTCTGAACTTGATCAGGAAGCACAGTTTAAACATTAATAAATACAAATACGCATGGTGCCCTAAAATGGTGTGTTTGGAGTCGCACAAACCAACTGGTATAGCGACACCACAGATGGATGTATGCCAACCAAATGAATTACCTCTACGGTCGTCTTCTCAATTGTGTAGTCAAGATAAGAAAAATATAAAATGACATATTTATTGTCGCATTATTTATGAAATGCTTGTCACATCAAAAATGTTTAGTTGAACTTTTACAGCAATATAGTACATATAAACCATTATTCCACAACTATTGATTAAATTATTGAAAAAAAAATATTTATTTGTCAGGTTATACTCTTAAAAACAACAGTTTGTCATCGAAATGTATTCCTTAATTTTGTAAACGTTTCGTTGCAAGCCAAAAGGATATTATTTGCGTTCATTGTCTCTATGCAGCATTTAGCACTTCAGAACTCTACTAACTTTTCCCACCATCCTAAGGGCAACTTTGCTTATTCATAACATTTAGAAGTTCGTTAGAACAGAGAGAAACAGTCAGAATTTTAAAATAATATTCCCAAACTAGCTCGTGTCATTTCTACAGCTGACACTCCAGAGTGGTCGGCTGTCGTCATCGTTCCGTACGATGGCAAACGCACGGTATTCGTGGAAGGATCAACTCTTAATTTTCTCAGTGACCTCCGTGACATCTGGTGGCGTTCCGGGAAAGCCCATTCCCGGCGCACCGGAGGGTCACTTTCTGAGCGCGTGTGTCTTTGCCTGTTGCAGTCGGACCTGTCATGCCGCAACACGAAGCACTCTGTGGGCATCATCTACACGCGCACCAACTTCGTCACGCTCAAGTATGTGACGGACAGCTGGGGCACCGAGTCCAACGGATTCAAGCTCGTCATCACCGCGTTCAAAGGCAAAAGTAAGTGGTGCTGCCGGCCTCGGTGGCTGCGCCTCCGTTGCGCGACGTTTGTTGACCTTTAACCCTTAGGCAGGAACATTGTGATACACCAAGTTATGAAGAACGTCTGACTACGAGGCAGGAATATCATTATTTGTTATATAGTTCATTATTTGGAGTTAATAGTTAGACAATTATTATATCATACATTGAATTACTTTGTTTCTAAGCGTTGCATAGGTATTCCAGTAATATTTAATTGGGTTTCAATTAAATTTATAGGATTTAATATAGGAAAATGTGATATATCCTCTCACAGACTCATAGTTATCAATAAATACCAGAATAACTGTTTCAAGATGCAAAAATACGTTCAATTTTTCACAGATCATACTTAAGTTTTCGAAATAAAATTGAACTTTACTCAATCTTTTGTTACTCCTTTTTCTGTTTCGTTCGAGACGTGCATTAGTTGTATGCTCTGTGTTATCCTCGATTTTGTACTTTCCCTTTCCAGGAAATCCTTTCTATTTTCTTCAACTTTTATAATAATATTCAAAGAGAATGTGAATTTCTTATTTTCTAGAGGAATCTTTTACTATGACCAATATTGAAATAATGACTATATTTGTGTAATGAGCGATATTAAAAATAATTTTTCTTTCTTTTCGAAAATGCTGTTTCGTATGTTTTAACTTGTTACATAAAAAATGCAAATTTATTACGTTCTTCAAAAGTTTCAACGTGTTAAGCAACTTAAATAACCATCACTTATTTTGCTCAATATTTCATCAAAACATGGTGTTAAATTATCATGAATATAAAATAGAAATATTTTCAAGCAATAAGGAATAAGTAGCTCACCCTTGTCTCCATTACATTTCTAGTATTCATCCAGTAATATACACGAAGTGAATATTCTTTTTTTTATTCGACCCTCAAGTTTACTAGTTAACCAACACGAATCCATTTTTCCTCAAAAATAATGTATTCTTCTCAGCTCTGCCCTCGCCTCATTCTCAAGGTTTCTTTTTTTCCTTTTCATTAGAAACTCAAGTGAGAACCCGCAACTCTGTGAGACTCCGCCTTTGTTTCTCACCTTCAGCTCGAACCCTGCAGCTCACAGAACTATGTCTTCCCACTTTTACTATGGCACTCCGCTTGAATGGACGGTAATTTTGCGCGGGGGCGGGGGCGTGGGCGGGCGCGGGGACGAGCCGTCTCTTGGCGACGGCGGCAGTCAGAACGCGGAGCCCTTAGAAATTGCGCGCGCCGAGAAGCGGCCGTTTGTCTCTGGCAAGTGTGTTTCGAGTTTGCGGCTTTTAGCGAAACTGCCAGGGAAACGTGCGGCGAAATTTTAAGCGACCGCCGCCCCCCGTTCGCGGCTCTTGCCAGCCCCATCACCCTCGCTTCCCCATCCTCAGTCCTGCCACCCCCACTGCCCCGGCATCCTCACTCCCGCCTAACCCGCTGACCCTGCGATCCTCACTCCAGCTACCACCGCTGCCTCCGCCATCCTCATTCCCACCATCTCCGCTGACCCTACCATCCTCTCTCTTACCAACCCCACTGCCTGCGCCATCCTCACTCCCGCCACCTCCGTTGACCCCACCATCCTCACTCTTGCCAACTTCAGTGCCTTCGCCATCCTCACTCCTGTGCCCGCCATCCTCACTTCCGCCACCCCCGCTGACCCCACCATCCTCACTCTATCCAACCTCACTGCCTTCGCCATCCTCACTCCTGCCCCCGCCATCCTCACGTCCGCCACCCCCGCTGACCCCACCATCCTCATTCTTGCCTTACCTCTCATTCTTACCCCCGCTGCCTACACCATACCCAGCTCCTGCCGTCATTCTTTCCAACCTCGTCCCCATTTCCCCTGGCATCCCCGCTCCACCCCCATTCTCACCACCCCACCCCCGCCCACGGAACCGAAGCCGAAGCCTTCTTGGGCGCTCGAGGTGGTTCCCGACGGAGACAACGGAAGGCGCGGCGCGGCGCAGGTCGATACGCTGTTGCGCGTTGCGGTTTTCGGCAAGTCGCGACCGCAACGGAACAAGGCACGCGGGCCGACGGCAGGCTGCCAGCCCGCCCCGTGCGCCGCCCCCGTGCACCGCCCCCGCGGGCGCACAAAGGCCACGCCCCCTCCACCGGCCCCCGAATAATGAGCGCGTTTGTTTTACGCGGGCGCCGCGAACGGGGCTGCGGAAAGGGCATGTGGGCGCTCCCAGACGCGGTCCTTAACCTTTTCCGCTCCACGTCTCCATGGGAAGGTAATTTACAATTGACCTCTTTTGTGAAGACAAATAATAACAATTACTTGACAGATATGGATTTTGTAATATATTTCTCCTCTGAAACAGTTTCGAGATTTACGAAAGAAAAAGTATCTTCGTTATGCTGGAATACTTTGAGATGGCGGAGTAAGCCTTGTAATGTTCAGTTTTGTGATATATAAATTGATCGAGAGTTCTACAAAATTGTGTGATTACCAAGTGATGAGTCCCCACGTAAATATTTTGTGTTAGTTTACGATGCGGTGTAATTGCCTGGAAATGATAAAATATAAAATATGGAGAGAAAAATCTAAGTTAATAACCAAGAATTCCGAGCGATTTAAGCTGGAAGCAGAAGAAAGTATTATAGATTTTCCGCGACAATTTCTTCAAGCAGATGAGATGAATATCAGCAATATTTCCAAGTATTTATAAAGAGATTAAATAAAAAGAAACAGAAGAGTAAGGATAAGCAGATATTTTGTGGAAACATTATGTCTTTTCGAATGAAGTCTCTTGTATCGACGTTTCGTGATATTGGTGCGTCGCACGTTTCACCAGTTCCTTCTCAAACAGAATAACATTTTATAGGTTACGAACTCTCCGGTTCGAATAGCTTGTGGTCCATTTGATTTAGAAGCCAAACGCTGAAAGACTCAAGAAACTCGGAAGTTTGACAATGCTACATCATTAGCTGGATCCAATAAGTGAATTCGTTGGCTGGTGAATTTAAGTATCCCATGTCTCTGAATGAGATCCCCTCTCTCGACACACTGATTGCCCAAATCAAATTTAGAGGATGTGCAGAGTTAACGAACTACTGCGAACAATTTCTTTCTCCGCATTCTTCTGTTCTTGCCATGAGGTTTTTAGATTGTCAGAATAAATCAAATTTTATATGTTAGAAACAAATAATAGTCATTAACAAAAACTAGTATACTTCCATTCCCTGTTTCTTTATTGAAATGCGTTAACTTGTGGAACACCAACGGCAATGAAATATTTTACAAGACGCAATAAAACACTTGTTCAACAAAGTAAACAAAACACTAGGACGCTAATAATTACAACTGATGTCACTGCAGTGCCTCTGATCCGGAGGTCTTAGGTTCGAGTCTCGACAGTGGCAAGATTTTCGACACTAGCTTGTCAGCTAGGTCGAATTAAGTCACTGTCTGGAAGAGAATTCTAGCGGCCGGCTGCTCTGATTGGTAGTTTTCCGTGGTTTCTCCCATCAACACCAGGAGAATGCTGGAGTATTATCCTTACAAACGGGCCACGGACAGCGCGTGATCTTTCCTTTCTCTTCCTTGTCATATCCTCCTCTTTACACACACTTATACTAACAGGGACTACACTATCATACGTGCCGGGAGACCGGTCGGGAGCTTAGAGCTTGTCCCGGCTGGGGCGGTGCCCGATGGTGGGAGATATCTGGTTGAGAAAAAAACCGTTAGCCTAGGGTAGGTCGGCACCGGATCTTGCCATCCAGCAGGGGAAGATCACAGCCGCGTCCCGATGAAAAACATTCACTACACTTACGGAACTGATGACCTCGGTAGTTGACGTGCCTGAAATCACTAACAACCAACCAACCAACCAACCAACCAACCAACGTCAATAATTAACACAGCTGCCGACTCATATATTCTGACTATGCCCAAGACGTATTATATGATTGTAAGTGTCCATGAATTGACCCAAAAAATTATGCACCCAAGTTGGACAAAAGTATCTTCAGCTTCTCCATTTTAAAATGCTGCATCGTCGCCTCGTTCAGCAGCGTTTCATTCATTCGACGAAGACTTATTTTCCGTCCTAGTTACGACAATAAAAATGCAAGTATAATATATTTAGTATATTAACTTTTTCTAAAGTATAATAGAAATCTCTAAAGGGGATTTGAAATTGTTTCTCTCGTAAGGGAATATACATTTTAGATAATAATAAGTTATTCATTCATCAAAACCATTCGTATTTACTTGCAATGCATATAAATTTACTTCAAAAACATTTCAATTTACTATTCTCTTTTTGAATCGTCTTTGGTTTCTTCATATTTTCCAAGTTCTCTGAAGCACCGAGGAATGCATTCTTCTCTCACCAGATGAGCCCAGGACATATTTTTACGAATTTATATTTATGAATTAAATAATTATTCCTGAATTAATATTTAATTAAAATGTTACGAAACGGACCCGAGAATTTGGATCAATATCTCAAACCCTACACATAATCTTCATGCAGGGGCACATATGCAAAAAGATATCGTTTAATGAATATTCTCTGATTCGACAACTCTTTACGTTTTCTTCGTTCTCATCTACCTGGAGTTCCCGGAGGCTCTGGAAGCGTCTTCCACTCTCTCTCCGTCTTGCAGTGATGCGCGCAGCGCTGCAGGTAGAGGGCGTGGACGCAGCGAGGGGAGCAGGGACGGTGGGGTGGGGGGCGAATCTATCAGAGGCTGCCTTCCGCACGGCGCTTTTTCTTTCTGGGATTTCCTCCTTTCCTCCCGCCGTTCAGTGAGTCAGTCACACGCCTCGCCGCTGCTGCCGCCCCCGCCCCCTGCTCCGCGCCTGAGGTTGCGCACGGCGCGATCAATGAGGCGCGCCACCACCTGCCCGAAGGCGGCCACGCGGCGCGAGCGTCTGCACCCCCTCCCCTCCCCCCCACCCCCACGCGCCGAGGCTGCTTCGTAGCTTCCCTTGCGCTGGTGCTGCTGTACACCGCGTTCGCAGATTGAGTTTCGTTTTCCCTTTGATTCAGGGCGCCGGGAAAGTCTCTCCGCTGTGGCACCTTCCTGGTGAGAGTGCTAGCAACAGAAATTATGTTGGTAACACGAGCTGCAGTTTGTATCAAAACGGAAGCGTAAACGTTGTGAACACTTGTTTCCCAGTGATCAGGTTGTTACCAACATAAATGCAATTTGTAATTGGAGGCTCTGGCTCGGTCCGCTTCTGAGAGATTTTCCAGGCGCACGTTATTTTGCCATTTGTAATCTGAGGCGGTACCAGATATCTCGTGGTAGTTTGAATTACAATGAATATCCAGAGTAATCAAACCACAAAAAATATAAATTATAATGTTTTTTATGATACTTGGATGGTCTCTCTTTGTATTATTATCTTCTAGCATTTCTTTAATTTTTCATATTGTTGTAACTATTTCTTTCTTTAAAACTTTTGTTTTCGTAATTTCTTTTAGTTACTATAAAAATCCACTAAAGGGGGCAGAAATTGTTTGGAAAACAAGTTTTGGGTTTTATATATATATATATATATATATATATATATATATATATATATATTATATACGGGTTATTCTGCCTAATTTTACGGTTAAATACTCCCTGTATGAAAATCAATTTACTGCGCGGAATATGTGTCTATATATTCAAGATGGGAAGGAGGCGACTTGCTGATCTTAGATATTTGTAAATCAATATTATTAAAATTGACATTTTAAGAAAAACCCTGTGTCAATATAATTCTCCTAAACCCTGCTCTAAACATAGTATTTAATTTATATGCCGTATTTCCAGAATATCTTATAAATTTTGCCGTGTACAAGTTAAATACGAGGTAAAAGAGGATGCAGTGAAATCTGCCTTAGCGGACACTAATGGTTGCAGCGAAAATCGGTTGTAAACAGAGGTGGTCGCTTCATTAAAATTATGACATTATGGGAAACGCACAACAGATCCAATTGTGTTAATTGCTATGGTATTATGAAATGTTTCCCGTAAAAGATTTAAGTTACTTCAAATTAAAAAACACAACTTTTTGAAAAACTCCACTCGATTAGTATAAAATACAAATAAACATATTTTTCATTTGTTTGAAAAGTAGTATAAAATTTACTACCTTAACCTTCGCCACCGTTATGTAAATATTTAAAACACATGAAAATCTCATAAACCATTTCCTAATAATGAATAACCGAGTTTTGAGTTTTTGTAATTCTTATCAAATTTTCGTGTTTCTAAGTGTTGCAGTGCTGTATAATCATGTTAAATATGTTCATAGAGAGCAAAAATAATATTTGGCGTGATTCAGCTTTTCAGGAATTTGAACAATATAAATTTAGGATATGAGTAAACTAAGGTGCGTTTACACTTAGGGAATAATTCATTACTTTATTAATGATATCATTTTATTTTCAATTAATAATTAATTATAGTTAGCAAATACTCGTTAGCAAATAAGGATTAAAAAACTATTACATTATTGCGCGCAATGTTCATATTGTATATTGTTTCTGTATCTAGAATATTCATCCTATATGGAAGAGTTTTATAAGAAGAAATAATGATATCACGTGAAAAGTTATATTTATTTTTGCATCTCTAATGCACTTTTTCTACAACCAAAACTTCAAATGTAAGGTATGAGAAAAAACGTGTATATGAAGTTATCATATACAGCCATCTCTGTTACACATACATTTATTTTTTTTAAAGAAAATGCATACCTAAAACTTATATCACCTAGAAATTTATCAGCATAGTATTTCACGTTGCAAAACAATCTTTATCAAAATAAACTTCCCTTTATCAACGAAAAACAATTGCATTAAGAAACCTACAGAATAAGAAATTCATCCGTTATTTCTCTTCAGAAAATCTCAAAATAAAGCATCACTTCAATTTATAAATTCAAGAGTATTTTTGCAGCAAGTACAGTATGCATAGGAATTCCATCTTCTGATAGTTTCTTTCGGTCAAACTGGAAGGACGTTAATAGACACGAAACCCTATTTATTGTTATAAACACTAAACCGCCACTTAACAATTAGAAACATAATTTGTCCTTGTACGAGTATTACATCTTAAATATCCAGCTTACGTAATCCACTCATCATATACAAGATAGTTTGCTTTGATTTGCATCCCACCACAACACCTAATTAGATAGATAGATCCGCTTACAAAAGCATGTTGACATGTGAGTGATGCCAACCAATTGCTTATTGACGCCCTGAAGCGCAGGGAGCGGCATTACAATGGCGGCTCCGTCAATGCTCCCCGACATATTGAGCATAATACCGATAACGTTGTACGTTTGTGTAATTGGGGGAGGGGTCTGCGCTGAAGGGATACTGGCTATTTGGCGCGGGGGCGGGGGCGGGCGAGGCGGGGGGCGGGGAAGTGGCGGCCTAAGCGGAAGCAAGGAGGGTCCTAACGAAGCTCGTCGTGCCGTAATTCAAACAGCGGCCCTCTAAATGCGCAGCGAACAAGCTCTGCGGAGGACGTGCCCCGCATCTCGGAGACGGGCGGCGGCATTGTCCACGTCGGGCGACGTGCGGCCGGGGCCCCGCGCGCCTGGCAATGCGCTCGGCGACGCGACGCGGCCCTGCCCCCGCCACACGTTGCGGTTGGGCGCTGGTGGACGAATAGGGTGATTCACGTCGGGTAAAGAATTGTCTGCACTGCGTGTTGTTATTCTTCTTTCTCTTATTCTTCTTCATTCTCATCGCTTTCTTTGTCATATTCTTCTTCTTTCTCGTCTTCCTCTTCTTTCTCGTGTTCCTCTTCTTTCTCGTCTTCCTCTTCTTTCTCGACTTCCTCTTCAATCTCGTCTTCCTTTTCTATCTCGTCTTGCTCTTCTATCTCGTCTTCTTCCTCGTCATCTCCTTTCATTTTCTTTCTCGTCGTCGTCTCCTTCTTCTTCTTATTTCTCGTCGTCTTCTTCTTCTTCTTCTTCTTCATTCTCGTCATCTTCTTCTTTCACGTCTTCCTCTTCTTTCTCGTCTTCCTCTTCTTTCTCGTCTTCCTCTTCTTTCCCATCGTCCTCTTCTTTCTCGCCTTCTTCTTTCTCGTCTTCTTCCTCTTTCTAATCTTCTTGTTCTTTCTCATCACGTTCTTCTGTTTCTCATCATCTTCTTTTTCCGTCTCATCATTATCTCCTTCCTTCCCCTTCCTTCCCATAATCATTTCTTCCTTGTGATCATAATCTTCTTCCTCTTTCTCGTGAAAAAGTCAATTGGGAACTAGTTGTCAATTTCCGTTCTTTCTTCTTTGATAAAGTCCTTTCCTTCTTTCCAATAATATTTCATCGTTTCGCAATTTATTTTTCTTGCTCTCTTCTGACCTCTTTGTGCTGTTTTCCTTTTCTCTTCTACGATCGACAATAACTGTCTGCATTCAATGTTTACTATTGATTACAAAAACTGTACCAAATTTACAATGAGACCATTTTTCAGTGTAGGCACCATGATGTTCAATGTACTTCGTCCAATATAGCACCATCTTGCCCATATCCTAAGAAAAATTGTTTTCGATTAAGCAGCAAGTCATGTACGCACTGACCGGGAGCGGTAGCTCACTGCACCAACTGATGTCACTGCAGCGCCTCCGACCGAGAGGTCCTAGGTTCGAGTCCTGTCGGCGGCAGGATTTTTGACACTAGCTCTTCAGTTAGATCGAATTCGAGGAGAATTCTAGCGGCCGGCTGCTCTGATCGGTATTTTTCCGTGGTTTCTCCGATCAACACCAGGCGAATGCCGGAGCAGTACCCTATCAAACGGGCTACAGACCGCGCGCGATATTTCCTTGCTCTTCCTTGTCCTATCCTCTCCCCTTACACACGCATTTACACTAACCTGCATTACTACCACATATTTCTGCTACACTACCACATATTTCGGGAGACCTGTCGGGAGCTTAGAGCTTGTTCCGGCTGGGGCAGTGCCCCACTGATGGGAGAGTCCTGGTTAGGGGGTAACTCCACGAGCCGACGGTAGGCCGGCGCCGGATCTCACCATCCAGCGGGGGAAGATCACCGTCCTCGCCCGAGAAAAAAGCATCCGCTACACACACGGGACTAATGGCCAAAGCAGTTGACGCGCCCGGAAACACGAAGAAATCAATCAATCAATCAATGTACGCACTGCTTCTTCACCTGTAGGATGAAGGCAAATATTTGGCCTCTTAAAGCATCGTTAAGTTGATAAAATAGATGACAATTAGACTTGACGAAATTGGAACTATTTCCGGGATGCTTCGATGCCTCGAAATAGAGATTTTGAAGAGCTTGGATGTGGATGCGCTTTGCCATGCAACAAAGGAACGTCTTTCGACAACCCATCTTGGCGTTCTCATATGCAGAGCCTGACAAACGTACGTATTATTTGCTAATTGATCAATAGTTACTCATCGATTATTCAGAATCAGGGTACGGACTTTCTCAATATTGGGATCAACAGTAGATGAGGCTGCACATCTTGCTCTTTTCTCATCCTGCATGCTTGTTGGACTGCTTTTAAGTGGGTCAATCCACTGGCAAATTCTTCACCAAGGAATGTCATTGCTCACACAGTATGTTGAAGATCTTCTAAGTATTTCAGCTTTTGGTACACATTCAGATGGTTACCCACAAAAAAAGGATTACAAAAGCCTGTTCTTTTCTTGGTGTAAAAGAAGAGTGCAAAGGATGTTTACCTGGCAATAACTTAAGCGAACGTTAAGTTTTCATGCTGAAACTAACCATGAGTAAAGTGAATACCGTAACCTTAAGGTTGGTAAGAGCACAAAGTAGTACCGTCAACCTACGGATTAGAACAAAAGTGCAGATACTTATTTACTTGTCCGTACTTACTTACCCGTACATTCGAATTCTTCCATTCCTAATGCGTTGAGTTAAAAATATTTTTCTGTAACTTTTTCTTCTTTTATTATATTTCTGTCTAAACTTATTACCCTCTGCATTTATGCTGTTGATGGATTAATCCTCCTTAGATATTAGGAAATATTCATTACCGTCATTCATTATATTCGGAAAGATTGGCGAAATACATATCAGTTTAATCTTTCTTACAATTTTCAATATTTTTCTCTTTCTGATAGATTTCCTCTTTACTTATTTTTTATATAGTTTTGTATCTTTATATATGGAAATTCATAATTGTTTTCCAATTCTTATTATGTTTCTTGTTTATTACATCTACAATCACAACTTTATAACTTTAATTGACACTTAATCCAAGCTTTCCAATTTTCAAAGGGTTATGAATGATTTGATGAGAATATAATAATGATGGTGGATGGAAACAGGAGAAACGTAAGGATCTTGAGAACAAGTACCACAAAGTCCGCCTGCCCATAAGTCCACCTGAAGCTGGCGCAGTTTCAATTGCTGTATCGAGATCTAAATCTCACTATCAAGAAGAACAAACGAACTCTTTGATCCACACGATCGCCTCGCACAATTTTCGCTGCTCATTCAAACGATTTGCAGAATCCACTGCCGCTCATTATTATATATTTTTTAGAATAAAATATTCCTTCTGTGTGGGCAAAGAGACGACTCTTCTGACATTTTCATTGGTATTTATCATCAATAACCTTCCAGTAATCCCAGTGAAATGCCAGGGGATCAGAGCGAAAGTCAAAGCATGGCATCAATAGTTATGAGCTGTACAAATGAAGGCTGAGATGTGTTAAAATGAACAAAAATTGGGTTTTTATAATTTTATGAATCCATTACTAATGCCAGAAAGTACGCTCTGTTGAAGCACCATTAGTTATTTTTGACCAGCGAGATAAATTACATCTAAATTGCTAAGGTAAAGAAACTGTAGCCTTTTGAAGGCGTATTAATTATTCTAAACCTCCAAGAAAGTTTCCAATATCTAAGCAGACCTTACATCATTCACGATTAACAATGTGATCAAATTAATCTCAAAAGTTCTCACGGAGAACACATGAAGCATGAATCAGACACTTTTACAATAAATTCAAATTTTGAAAGCATGTAGCATGTAACCAATGCACTGCTAGTATTACAGCATTAACTAATATAAAACCTACTTCCGTTTTAAATTATTCTTTCATTGAGTTTTAGCGTTAGCAACTTAGCTACTATTCAATAGTTATTTTTAGATGGAATAGTGTTTCCAATAGCAACTCCTCTTTCTGTAAACGTGAATATTTCCTAGTTCCAAAGTAATTACCGAAAATATCAAAGTAGCAATAATTATGGAGAATACTGAAGAAATAAAAAAAAATACGATACAGTGTGGCAATCATTTCCTTGTTACACAAACCGTCCTCAACTCTGGTCATTAATTATTTTACTACCTCAGATACATTCGATGAAAACGTGGACTACCTATAAACCAAATGTTCTACAGCAATATTAATGGGTATTTCTGATGAGGAGGAAATGTTTTTGGAAATCTAGAAAGACATTTTCAGAATTTATTTTACAGGAAAACGACGATTGAAATCCTTTGTGTTTTCTCATTCATCCAATGCAAGATAAATCCTCTGAGAGCAGTTTCACTCACTGACTGGACTGTTTCGCTCAGAGCAGTTAATTTTTGATAGATTGCATTTGCGTCCCGGTGTTGATTTTCCTCTTGTTTCGTTTCATCTCCATTTGCACCCTGGGACCCGTCGTGTGTCTAACGAGCCCTGAGGGAGGGCTTTTGCTGGGTGAGTTGCATTGCTTACTCCCGGGTCACCGTGAAGTGATTAAATTGACTTCTCAACTCACCCGGGCAGTTTAGATTGTGTGGCACAAAAAGAGTAAATTTTCAACTACTAGCTACGAGTTAGTTGCTGTTGTTTTCTTCATGAGTAACATCATACCAATTTCATTGTAGCATCAAAGCACAGGAATCTATGCACATTCATTGTCGAATGGCATACGTGATAAATTTCAGTTGACAAGGACTTATATCGAACTCAAACTATTAGAAGGGAAAAAAGGATGGATATTCAAGAGCAGATTGATTAGTGCTTCTTAGCGCGTATTCTTACTGTAGAATCCAGGACCTGAATGTATGTCCCTGCTAATAACTTTTTCTTTCGATGCCAGCGTCACAAACATTAGATGCTATTTACTAGTCAATCAATCACTTACGCTATTTACATCACAATCAATCAATCAATCAAGCCTTATTTTTCGTGCCGAGGCTCAATCCATGAGGTCAACTCTTCCCCTTGACCATGCAAATTCCGCTATGCTCCTCTCATCGTCTGGCAGAGAAAGGTGTCCTTCTGGCGATGAAACAGGCAACTGAAGTTTGCTCAGAGGCTTTATTTAGGCTTGAGGGTCTTTTACATGTAGTAAATCTACAACATGGGACAGCGAGCTTTAATTTCCCTAAGGCGTACGAATGATTTTTTTCGACCGTAAAAATCCACAGCTTCGATCGGGTTTAAACCCACGAACATACCACAAAAAGATCCTATTGATTTGAGAAAAGTTATTTAAATTAATATGTTCAGTGTAGTGCGATAGATAATGAACGAGAGAGTAATAAGACAAGGTTGAATTGTACCCACTTGCTGGAGCACTAAGATAGTTCAGTAAGGCAGATTGCTGAGGCTCAGAGGTAGGTTGGGTCGCCGGTAGATGGTAGACTCAAAGAATGTGCGCACATTCAAGCACGCGAAACAGGAACCTCTCCCCTCAGAATTTATCTGTACAGTGGAAGATGTTTTGTACGCAAAATTTTTTAAGCCACAAACTAAGTCAAACACAGCGCTGACATTGCGATGATAGACTAGTCACCGTTTGTAAAGTGCTCCGTAAGAGGAAGTCACATTTGACAGTTTGTTATTTGTTACACTGGTTACGAGATCAACACTACTTTACGTATGTCGGCGACTACCACACTAATATAAGTAAACTTTAAAGGTGAAATGCACCGCTGTGTAATTAACGTAATTCCTTTAAACAGAACCTCAGAGCAGCATGAATGCAAAGATAAAGAATTTTTACGTAGTGCGACGTCTAACTTTCTCAACAGAGATTAGTGGATATCTTATTTTTTCCGCCTCCGTTCAGATCCGCGTAGGCGACAGCAGTGTGATTTAGGATAGAGTTTCGAACCAATTGCTTCAAGAAATGAGTGAATTCAAAATGTAATAGAACTTTTGGGTGCGCCGGTCGCCTCAGATGGTTGAATTACCGTTGGCAAGTTCCTGGAATTGCGGCTTGCCAGCGCGCGGCGAGACGTGGACTTGCATTCGCAGAAATCGCGCGCCGGTAGTTTGCACCTGTCAGGAAACAGGGTGGGTTGCGGTGATTCGCGCGTACAAAGAAGACTTCCGAGTGCAGATTCTAGAGTTTTAACTGCGGATAACTGTCAACAAAAACTTTACTTGAAAGCATAAAATGCACGCTGTTGCCTTCGCAACAATGCCTTTGCAAAGCGCATAGCAGATATGTATAATTGTAGTATGCGCGTGTGTTACTCTGTTTTGCCTGTGATTTTCCAGAATGAGTTCCGCAATCTACATTAGTAATTTTTGCGCGCAGAAATTTGACGGAAAAGCATTCATCCTCCTGCCTTCTGAGAGGTGTCTTATGGTTTCGTTAGATACCCTGTAGTTAATAATAATAATAATAATAATAATAATAGATAGATAGATAGATAGATATTTATTATTCTGCAGGTAGGTATACACAACCTGGTGGCAGAACTCTACAATTTACACATTACTAATATTAACTTTAAATTATTTAACAACGTAACTTCAAATTATTTAAAGACATAATAATGATAATAATAATAATAATAATAATAATAATAATAATAATAATAATATGCTAACAATAATAGCCTTAACTACATTTTTAATAATAATAATAATAATAATAATAATAATAATAATAATAATAATAATAATAATAATAGCCAGTGCGGATAGCCGAGATCGCTAAGGCAGTAGTGCCGTGGCAATCTCGGACGGAAGGATCGCGAGTTCGAGTCATGGGTGTGTATGTCCCTCGGGCATGGGTGTGTTTGTGTATGTCTGTTGTGTGTGCCGTCCATTCATCCTTCATCACCATCATCATCATCATCATCATCATTATCATTCCATCTTCCATCCCCTCCAGTAATAACACCCCTCGGGTATAAAAATCGGATTCAGGTCAGTGCTGATCCTCTTGGTTAGTTACATGCAAGACTTGCAACGTGATAAAATGATACTGAACCCGTGCAAGTGCATGTTCTGCGTGGTCCAAGATGGCCTATTCGTGAGAAAAATAATAATGATAATAATAATGATAATAATAATGATAACAATAATAATAACAATAATAATAATAAATAGATATAATGATTATTTTATGATTATCATTAGGCTCAACTACTCAGTGGGTGTGGGAGGGGGACGGAGAGATGCGACTGAGCGAAGCCAGAGTCGCGACGGCGCGGGGACCGAGGGAGCGCAGGGCCGCGGAGCGGGCTAACACATTGCAACGGATGCACGCGAGATAGAGTGAATAATGGGCGGGCTGGTGGGGCGGCGGTCGGGGTACAAGGCCTATGGACAGCGCCTGGCAGAAGCAGCAGCGGCGGCGGGCGGGTTACAAAGCGAGCCAACGCCAGCCCAGCACCCAGGCAGCGGAAGGGCGCGCGGGCTCCAACCGCAGTGGGCCGAAACTCACAACGGACGCACGTAGCAGAAACGTCAAAATGATTTCCTCGTTGGGTTATATTCCTTGGGTACAATAACGAGTCTCAATAAATCATTAATAAATATCCGAAAAAAACGAGAACTGTGAAGTATTGCGCCTTGGAAAATATCAGAAACGAGAATAAAGGCAACTGCTCAATATGTTATGCTCAACAGACATACGAATACACAATACAGCTCGTGGACAGCAATATTTTTTTTAAAATAAGACAATGAAGAGAAAATGTGTGGAAGAAAACAATTTTCGAGAGAACGTTACTACCTCACTAAAGACGAATAGCCTCCTGCACCACCGCCCCCGCGAGCGCCCAAGAGATTCGTTAAAAAATACAGGGTTATTCAAAAAGAAGGAGCAGATTTCAAATATCTACCACCAGTGAGCGACAATGGATGGAGATACATACCCAGGTCTCAAGATCTGATGCCGTGCAATTTTTATATATAGGGGTTAATAAAAGACAAGGTGTACGTACCACCTAAACCTGCTACTCTCTAAGATAATCGAGATCAAATTGTTTCAGCAGTGAACTCAATAATCAGGACCAGTCAATTCATGCGTGGTAAGAAATGGACTATTAATTCTAGATTTGTCGCGCAACAAATCGTGCTCTTGTTAAATGTACAAAATACAACTTTGGATTTTCCTCGATCCAATGATGTGTCCTATGTGTCTCTATCAATTGTAGTTCATTCGAGGTAGACATTTGAAATATGCTCCTTCTTTTTTAATCAGCCTGTATATTATAGGTGACAGACGGGTAGTATAACAGCATGCACATTCTCTCAGAAAATATTAATAACTTTAGGAGCAAGTAAGGAGAAGGAGGAAAATTATCATATTTTCCAAAGGAGCATGAGGTGAGACATTTCGTATAATGAGGTAACACATGTGACATTTGGCAATGTTTTGTAGGCAACTTATAATGCGCTAGAATGTCGCATTCTTGCGCAGTCACAGAGATATTGCGTACCCGCGGAACATCTAGTAGCTGTCTGTCAACGACGCTTCAAGTACTACGGCAATTCAATGGTGCTTTATTTTATGTGACGAGACTCAGGCCATCAAGCAAGCTCTTCCGCCTGATCAGGCAAATTTCGCACGCTCCTTTCATCATTTAGCGGTGAATAAAGATATCACTCGGGCAACGAAACAGGCGATTTATATTTAGCTTAGAGGCTGCTTTTATCTGTAAATCTGCAACATGGGATAGCCACATTAACCTTCCCATTGAAGGAAGGCGTAGGAAGGATTTTTTTGCCCGTAATGATCATATTTCGATTTGTTTTGAAACCGCAAACTTGGGAAATAAAAGCCGAAAGTTGCGACGGTGTCCCTGGTTCATCGTAGCCGGTCAGTCATTAATAAGTGTCCCTGAATTGTATGATTAGGGGCCACTGGTCCGGTGCGTCTCGCGCGGCGTTGCTAGGCTGCCCGGCGCAACGGCGACGGCGGCGGCGGTGGCGGCGTATTGACGCGGGCCTCGTCCCCTGCCCCGACCGCGGCGCCCAGCCTCCCCAGGGCGCCTCAGGGCCCTCTCGCGCCCGCCCGCTACCACCCGAACGCTACCGCCCGAACGCTACCGCCCGAACGCTACCGCCCGAACGCTACCGCCCGAACGCTACCGCCCGAACGCTACCGCCCGAACGCTACCGCCCGAACGCCACCGCCCGAACGCGCTACCGCCCGAACGCTACCGCCCGAACGCTACCGCCCGAACGCTACCGCCCGAACGCTACCGCCCAGGCGCTACCGCCCGAACGCGCTACCGCCCAGAACGCTACCGCCCGAACGCTACCACTTCCAGGAACGCTACCGCCCGAACGCTACCGCCCGAACGCTACCGCCCGAACGCTACCGCCCACGAACGCGCTACCGCCCGAACGCTACCGCCCGAACGCTGCCGCCCGAACGCTACCGCCCAGGCGCTATCGCCCAGCTATCGCCCGAACGCTTCGCCCGAACGCTATCATGAACGCTTCGCCGAACGCTACCGCCCGAACGCTACCGCCCGAACGCTACCGCCCGAACGCTACCGCCAGACGCTACCGCCCAGACGCGCCCGAACGCGCCAGACGCGCTACCGCCCGAACGCTACCGCGCAGACGCTACCGCCCGAAGACGCTACCGCTGAACGCGCTACCGCCCGGGGCAACACCGCTTGAACGCTACCGCTTCCCACGAACGCTACCGCCCGAACGCTACCGCCCGAACGCTACCGCCCGAACGCTGCGCCCGAAAGACGCTACCGCCCGAACGCTACCGCCCGAACGCTACCGCCCGAACGCTACCGCCCGAACGCTACCGCCCGAACGCTACCGCCCGAACGCTACCGCCCGAACGCTACCGCCCGAACGCTACCGCCCGAACGCTACCGCCCGAACGCTACCGCCCGAACGCTACCGCCCGCCCGCCCGCCCGCCACGCACGCCAGTGCCCACGGCCCTCCACTGCTCGCACCTTCTGTTGCCGAAGAGCTACTCCTCTCCAGGCGGAGTAATGCGCACATGTGGCAGCGTGGCCGCAGGTGATGGGTGGGTTTGCCCTTCCAAAATGGGGAGAATTGCGTGGACATTGCTTGGACTCCTCTCCTGAAGGCACGTGGTGATACATATGTCCCGTCGGCGCTGATGATTTGTGCTTCCAAATACGGATGATTTGTGTTTTATTGCTTGGATTCCTCCCGTCGCGGCTTGGCGTGTTACCGATTTACTTTGGTCGCTGCTGATCTGTGGGTTTGGGATTCCAAAATTGATTATTTCTCTGGTTGGTTATTTTCTAACAAACGTTTATTTATCAGGTTGTATCAGTGTTTTTAATTTTAAGAGCGGTGCATCACTATTAGAGATCATATTTACAAAATGGGACAATGTAAGACCGACAACTAAGACCTAAAGTAATAGGTCTTTTAAGGATTTTTTTAAAGAAAATTAAATTATTGTTCAAATCCATTCCTTTCTAATTCTAATTCATTTAACACTTTCATATACCAATAATTTAATGTTGTATTTATAACACTCCTATGAAGCTTAAGACACTTGTTAGCAATAAAATACAAATCAATCTCTCTCCTTGGGCCATTAATCACTCGTTTGTCTAATAAAAAACATGCACAAGAGGGAGAAAATAAATATGTACAAATTTCGATATAAAAATGGTCCAAAATAATAATAGAAACTTTTTTGGACGATAAAAACAAACTAAAAGTTTTCATGCGAGTTTGTTGGTGATATGAAGCAACTGTTGAATATGGCCCCCCTGTTACTGCAGTATTCTGTTTCTACATAAGGTTGTTACTGCACTATTCTGTTTCTACTGCTACTGCACTATTCTGGTGCTACTGCAGTATTTGTGAAGATTTTTTTGTAAAATAGTTAATTTATTGTAGTATTAAACAAGAGTGGTTTATATGTTGATCCTCAGCAGTATGCGTGCTACTTCTACTTTGTGGGGTTTTTGTTCAACCGTTTTTATGATGCTGTTGCAGACTACTGCCATTGAATTATTTTCTTAATTCAATTGTGCCATAGCACAGTCCACTTCTATTTTGTTAGTTAATTTTGTAGCTTTGACTAATTTTACACCCAATTAATTTTACACATACTACTAAAATACAACAATTATGTAATGAACCGTCAAGGAGCAATAACGGGATATGAGGTTAGACATCAGCCTCTACAGATAAGAAAAGTGATTTGATGCTTCTTGCTTACTCACTGAAAAAGACGAGCTTATTAACGTATCCAAAATTTTAACCATCAATAAGGAGTTGAGAGCAATGTTATACTATTTTCATACTGCACTGAGGAAAGTGGTATAATGAGTTAACGCATGCATCTCCAGTTCCTTTGTGAGAAATTCATTTTGCAGTGTATCAACATTTGATTCCCATTGCCTTTGAGTAATATATGTTCATTCGTCATGGCAAACGCCTCAAGACAAAATCGAATTTTCCTTCCCACATAGTCCCTCCCAAATTTTCCCGTAACTAAACTGTACGATTCTCACGATATAACCACAGTTTCACTATGCTCCAGGGATTGTCTAGTTGGTACATGCTGTTTGCTCTGAACGAAATTGATTCTCGTTTCTATATGCAAAAATTGAGAACAATGAATAAGTTGAGTTGTTTCTAGAACTTGAAAGCAATTAATGCGATAAAATGTGTTAGATGTAATCACCAGTGAGGGCCAAAAGCAATAAAAAAAGTTTAAGTGTGTTTCGTATACGCGGAAATTACATGTAATTGTGTAAGTTATGATTCTCTTTTGATATGTTTCAGCACGTTACATTTTTTTAGTTTCTTTCCATTTCCATTTTTTCATTTCCTGTTTTGTAATTTCTCCTTGTTGAAACCTTGAAATTTCGTGTTGACAATAACTGCGCACCCTTTTATGTTGCTACATACAGCCCTGAGCGTCGTTTTCCCCTTCTCTTAAAAATGTGTGTTTCATGTCTGCGTGGAAATAATTCCGGTTTCCCCTTGCAGTTACCAGTCTGACGGGAGGTCTGTGTATGTTAATGCTTGGAATGCGGCTCAGATATAATACATTCAGAATATTTAGGCAAGCAGTAAGAGAAATAATGAAATTCTAGCAACCAAACACAAATTTCAATACTTATACTTCAGAAAAGCATAACGTTGTTTTGAATAAAAACGCATCAAATTGACTTTTTTTATCATTTTAACTTAAAACAAAAATTTACTTTTATGTATAAATTGAAAACAATTGTATTGAGTCAAAATATAAGTTTTTTAAGGGAATGTGGTTTTTAAAGGAAGAGACTGTACAATGTGAATACACTTTAATTCTTAAACATACGTTAACTTGTTAACAAAAACAGCAAAATGTTTGATCGAAATATGAAATATATTTTCAATAACTGATAATACGATCTGAATTACATTAAAATTCATTTAAGTAATCTAAAACGTTACAAATCGTGTTTAATGTTTAAAGCTTAAAATTAAAAATCATCTCTTAACTAGGTACCTCACGATTTAACAATTCTTGAAAAAAATGTAAAATCAGCAGATAAATTCATCTGCTTACACTCCCGAAAATATTTAATTTTACCGCTGTGCATTTCATTAGTGTGGATGCAGAGTTTTGTCAGCGGCGTCAGCGCACTCGCGACTTTCTTCACGAGTCGGTCTCCAGCCTCGGTCGCCTTCCCTTTTCACCCTCATGAAGCCATCGCTCGACTCGACCGGCTGAGCCCGTGCCGTCCCCTAACTTGCTCAGCCCCTTCCTGGAAATGTATATGTGATATCGCTTTCACTCTCCACCGCGGCCGCGCGCCCGCGGGCGGCGCCTTCTGTTGACTTCGCCTGCTCCAGCCCCGCCCCCGCCCCGCCCCCGCCCCGCCCCCGTCCAGCCCACGCCCCCGTCCCGCCCCCACCCCGCCCCCGCCCCGCCCCCGCCCCGCCCCACCCCGCCCCCGCCCCGCCCCCGCCCCGCCCCCGCCCCGCCCACTGCCCCGCCCATGCCCGCCCATGGGCCACGCCCCGCAACCGCCCCGCCCCGGCCCGCCCCTCCCCATCACGCCCGCCCCGCCCCATCCAGTCCCGCCCCGCACCAGCCCCGCCGCCCCTCGCTCCCCAACCCGCTGCCCCACCGCCTTCCCGCGCCCCCGCCTTCCGCTTCCGCCCCTCACGCCCCTCTCCGCCCCGCCCCGCCGCCCACGCTCACCCCGTCCAGTCCACGCCCCGCACCAGCCCCGCTCCCCGCCCCCACCTCCGCCGCCCACCACCAGCCACGCCCCCCCCGCCTGCCCTGCCCCGCCCCGGCCCCGCCCCCCGCACCCGCACTCGCTCCCGCCTCGTCCCGGCCCCGGCACCCAGCTCAGGCGCAGGCTCAGAGAAGGCCTCCGGCGCGGCTCAGCGTCCATCCGTCGCCTCCGCGTTCTCTCCTTCCTCTCAGCCTTCGGCATCTTTTTTCTTCCGTTTCCTTTTCACGTATCCGATCCATGCCCTCCCGCGAAGCAAATTGTCCTCTCCAAGGCGCTTGCTGTTCCTTGCTGGCAGTCCGTCACGTGATTTTGCCGGTCCTGGTCACAGAGCTCCTTCGGGGCAGCTCAACTTGCCACTGCTTTCTTTCTCTTTACCCGCATTTTCCCCTTTCGCCTTGGGTCTCGTTTCTCTTCTGCTACCTATCCATGTTTCCAACCTATATCCTTGAGTTGCTTTATTATCGTGGCTCATGCTGTTCGTTTCTGACTGTTCCGGACCTGGCCGCGGCTTATTAAATTTTCTGTGTTTCAGTTTACCACCGTCTCTTTCCCTGCTCCCACCAGGAAACCCCTCCTGCTTTTTTTTCTTTCGTTCACTATATAATTCGCGCTCTGCCCGCAGAAAAGTGTCTATTTCATGGATTTTTACAGGTTGTTGTGTTTCAAATTTGGCTCTGATTCGCTGTCTTTTGCACTTGTTTGTCCAGTTTCTTGTAGGCCGTTGTTCAACCATACATCGTTCTTCTTTTTTCTACAGTTTTTAAGGTGACTATTCTTTGCCCACCCAACTCAAAACTTCTTCCAATTGTATTTTACAAGGCTTTCGCTACTCATTGGCCCCGGTCGCAACCCTTCTTAGCGGTTCCGCAATTAATTCTTCCGTTCACTTTCCTCGTGGTCAATCTACATCCTCCGCCTTTGCTAATTGTCTTCTCCGTGCCATTCGGTTATCCTCAGTGGTTCCGTCTATTGACTTCCCCGACCTCGGCCGCCTCCGAGGAAAGTGAAGTGCGAGGCGAGTGAAAGTAGAAGAAACGTGATGTAATAATGTAACGTATCCTATCAATCTGAAAGCGGGCACTCAGACGTCAGAAACCCACGCAAACAGCCACACCATGACCTAAGGTACATTATATCCCAAACATGCAGACATTTTAAACATTCTTTAATAACATTTTCGTATATTTATTGACTAACAATATTTGTATGATTAGTATTTACATATTTTTAACAATTTTTTGTCAGAAAATTAAAAATCAAAAAATTAATTTTTTCTTCGTAAAATAATTGGTTCAAGTGTTTAGTTTTGGTTCATGCGCTAGCTATGTATTTCAAAATTATAACAAAAAATCAGAGAGTTATTTTACATAGAAACGGTAATATGATGTTTCAAGTTTCCAATAACAACCAAAAAAGCAATTTTCGGGGAATTGCTTTAAAGTTTGTAATGCTCTAGAAAGCTCTAGGTTTATAGATTATGTCTTATTTCTCTATGTTTATATGTTCTCTAAGTTTCTTTCTTCCTCTTAAATATCTTCTTCTATTATTATTTTCAGGTTTAGTATGTTTCTGGCTTTGTATTTTAGGGGAACAACGCCCCCTTGCGAAAAAGGGGGCGTTGGTTTCCATAACGCAAGAGTACATAAATATCCAAATAAAAACAAAACGAAAGATTGTAGAATGAAACGGCCGTAATAAAGAATATATAAAAGGCTCTGATTATGTTAAAAGTCAAAAAACGAATTTCCTGCAATTTTCTCTTATTTTGGGGGGTATAATATACTTTAACCATCGGCAGGTTGAGAAGAGGAGAGGGAAGAGTGTTGGAGAACGGGGTTGTGAGGAAGGAGTGCAGCGAGGTGACCGGAGACAGAGCAGGCAAGGGATAGGCGACGCAGGCAAGACGATGTATTCCTAAAAGAGGCGGACTGGTGGGGAACGAGAGAGCGATGTAGAAAAGCACGGGAGAGGGTTGTGACAAAGTAGGACAGAGTAGGGCTGGGAGAATCGGAGCGAGGCGGGACTGAGCGGGACAGAGTGGGGCGAAGCAAGGTGGAGGGGAGGAGCGGAACGGAGGGGTAGACTGGGTGGGAGCACAAAGGCAGGGACGAAAAATGACGGAGCGGTGTGGGGAGGAGCGGAGCAAGACTGGACAGAATGATGCGGGGCGGAGAGGGGCTGGATGGAGAAGTGTGGAGCGAGATGGAGTGGGGCAGGGTGAAGAACTCGGGTTGGGAAGGGGTGAGGCGGAGCTAGACACGGCGAGCCGCGGCGGAACGAGGCAGAGGGCGGGGCAGGGGAAGCGCAGGGTGGGTGCGAGCGAGGGGGGAGGGGGAGAGTGGAGGGGGAAGGGGGGAGGGAGGGGAGAGCGAAAGGTCGGCTGGCGCCTGGTCACGCGCGTCCCAGAGCGGCCGCCGCGCTCTTCCAAAAGGACAAGCGGCGGTCGGGCAACGTGGTACGAATTTTGTCATGCAGTTCCCCCGGTACTACATCAAAGGGGGCTCGGAAGGTTCGAAATTAAATCTGCTCAGCGCGATATTATTTTTACGGACAAATGGTCGGTGACATGAAAGTGCTAATACCTTCATCGAAGGGAAATTTAATAAAAGTTAGGGGTGCGTTCTTTTGAACGTTAATTTTTGGGGGAGGGAAATATTGTGGTAACCTATGAATTAAATAGGGGATGCTCTTTTCATATTAGATTTTTGAAATAAATCATTATAATATTACTAATTAAACAATAGGTTTTTGTGTACGGGTATGAATATATTACACATTTCTATTCTCATATTATTTCAAAAAGAGAAATTTCTGTAATATATATTTTTGGAAACAACTTAATGTGAATGACGAAACTCGGCGCATAATCTGAAGTTTCGTAAAACAAATATTACCAAAATTTTTAAAAATATTATACAAGAAGCATTTTTTGTCGTTCTGGTAGTGTTTTGGAAACACATTTCAAATCAATTGGTAGTTTTATTGTTTTTAACCGATTATCTGCAGATTCAAATAAGAGTATTTTTTATTGTTGCCATATTTTGAAGATTGTGTCTTAGAGTTAAGTAATATGTAAATATAATTTTTTATCTCAAGCTCATTTTTCTTGTAACAAGTCAAATAAATTTGCGAATGAAACGCTTTCAGACAATTATATTTTTTCAAAGTTTTATGAGAGTAGTTAATAATTTTAGATCAGCGTGTAATTTTTAACAAATCTCATCAAAAAACATTCACAAATCCGTATTGGTTAGCGTCTCGTTTAGTGTGTTAGCCTTTGGTCAGTGAAGATACACGTGAACAGTCAAATGCATGCAGAGTCACAACTCGGATTTCGTGCTAAAGCGGGACACCTAACGCCTGCATCAAGGGGCTATGCAACCCGCGCCACATCCCCGACGAATGGGATGCCTGCCGTATCGGCGCAGCACTTAGTGCCAGGCGCAGGGGTTATGAAGCCCGCGTTGCACACGAGTGGGATTCTATACCAGCAGCGCGACGCTCATAGCGACACAGAGGGGACGGAATTACGGTAAGTTACAGCACTACATAGGTCCATTCCCCATTTAATTCAAGGGAATGTAATATCACTGCGTATTTACGTCTTTCGAGAAATCGTAAAGCCACTCGTAGTATATTCAGATTATGTTATAATGACTATTTCGCGCATGTGTTAGTTGACCAACAGCGAGTAGCGAGTTAGCTGACCAACAGTGAGTAAAGTATTCACTTTAAATTCAACAGATTTCGCCCGTTTCACTGTTAAAACATCAAATAATTTATCGCCTACATCACAATGGCGTGCATGAGTTATTCTTTGAAAAACAAATAACGAAATTTTGCTTTTGTTTTCCAATCTAGTTTACTAATGCATTTCTGAACAAAATAATCTCTCTGATTACCAATTTTACTTCTCGGATTAACACCGATTACCATTTCTTGAGTTCCCCAGATAAATTCACACCTCATTACGTGAATGGTGAATTTATCGATATTTTCGGAAACTCACAGAGGATGTAGAGGCTAAAAAATTTATAGCAAACTTTTTCAATTTCAAACTAGATTGTAGGCACTAGTATTTTTCTAGCTTAAGCCAAAAATGTTAGATTGTTTTGATATTTCTATACATATATTTCTTCGCATTGTAATACTCCGGAGTTGCAAATATCAATTTATATGTTTGATAAGATTTGTTTAATTTATTAATGTATAACCTATTTATAACAAATGTATGGTACACTGTCTGTTTCTCTGTGACCAGGTCGAAATCCGTCAAGGTATTATAAAACCAACATTAAAAAATTATTTTTGAATTCCATTATTCACCTTTAATGTTCTCTCCACTGCATGAAAGCCATGGAGGCCCTAAGCCATGAAGTTGGCCGGAAAAAATCTGCGATTTCAACCAAACTTGGTATATCGTTTGCCCATCGTTTGCCCAGGTTTGCACACCAAAAATTTTCGTACTGCCCGCAACATATGTTTGGCGATCAGGGTAGAAAAAGGGAAGCAAACTCTATGGACGCGATGATTTGTACATCCTTTTTTGTTCTTCTCCCAGCTGTCTGTACCCGTGGTGAGACAGCCATTTGTAGTTATATCAGAAACTGCTATAAATATAACTGAACTAATATTTAAACTATTTTGACTTAACGAACGTTATGATTACAAATGATTTACTGTATCCTTTATTAACAATATTTTGAGAGCTACAGAAAATAATATTAATAATTTATACTCTCCAAATCCATTGTAACATAATGTTGTGTCTATTTTTGCGTGGGCGAGTATATGATAATGATATTAATTTTTTACTGTGTTTCGGATTATTCTCTCTCAAACCAGTTTACCGACCTAGAATTTACCCAAAGACTTTTAAAACACAATTAAAATACACGAGATATTCGAATGCACCTAAGAAAAGTTATTTATGGAGACATACTGTAACTATAAAAATTTACCCGCTTATTTAAAAGCTTATGCTTTTTCAATAATTAATAATATACAATATATACATGCAGTTCAAATACAACAATTCAGACAATATCTAGATTATTTCTGTGGATGTTTTACATACTTTCCTCCTTCATACAGTAATGCAATGACACTATTATAATATATACTATATAATAGGAAAATGCATGTTGATCTGAGCGACGCTTCCGCGTGGGAGAGCTTGGGTCACGTTCCAGGTAGTGTCATAAAAGAGCCGCCCACCTCCGAATAGAAAGGAAGTATGGGAACAATTGCCCCTCGTCCAGATGTTACCACAAGCCACACAGATTGGCGAATAACAGATCATAAATATTTGTGAGGCGACAGGGTCCTCCTTCCACCAGCCGCTTTCAGGCGTGTGAACGGTCACGGCTACTTGCGTCGGATGAGTACGTTTGAAGTGAATAATGGAATATGCAACCCACGCGGGTTGGAAATTTCGTCAAGGCTCTCGAGAAACAAGGAGAAATCCGTCTGTCCTCCCCCTCTGCGCCGTGGACATCGTCTGAGAATTAAGTCAGTTCTACTTATAACTTCAGTAGAATGTCGATAATCCAAAATAATAATAATCGAGGTGTGTCAGGTTAGCACAACCACCACAGCACAGTCACATGAAACCATTTGAAGTATTTAGTACTCATATACTACTGAATTATTCCCCCAAAATGAAATTGATTGTTACCGTTTATTAACTAAATATTGTTATGGCGACTTGAGGGTTGTGCTACCATGTTAGTCATTCCACTACGTAAAAACTAGAATGTAGAAACGGGCATAATCGAATAAAACCTATTGGAAAAAAAATTCATTTATTACTCCAAAGTTATATTTGTCTTTGTTGCCGTTTAATAAATAAATATTATGCCGGCAAGAGCGTCATGTTGCCATGACAGTCATTTGTGTGCGAAAATTAGAGAGTAAAACGTCTCCAAAATTGATATTCCTCAGCTGATCTGACCGAAATCAAGAATCTGCGAATTTGAAACGAATATTTTGATTTTTTGTAATACATTTCAGGAAGCCTTAACATTTTCAAACATTACTAAAACTGCCTCCAAAGGTTTGCATTTTTCCCTCGAGTAAAGTAAAGAACGGTTAAAAATATCTCAGGTTTTATTTTCGTTGAACACTGAATTTTCGAAAATTCAGAAGTTAAATTTATATAGGCAAAGTAGTAAAAATAAACTATTAAGAAATAGTATAATGAATATTATAATTGTTGTTACTCTTCCTTCAGCGTAAGTGGCACCCAGACCGATTATATGAACAAACCAGAAAGACGGAGCCCCGTTAAAACAAAACGCTTCTGCCTTTAATTCCATTTTTAGGCCTGAGAAAAAAAATTGTCACTGAGTAACGAATTAAGAACATGTATACTGAATATTATAATTGTTCCTTCAGTGTAAGTGGTAGCCAGGCCGATTATATAAACAAAAGCCTAAGACTGAGGCCCCGTTAAATAGACGCATGTGCCTTTAATTCCATTTCTGTGCCTGGGCAAACGAAAATTAATCCTGAGGGAACGATAACACACCATTAGGATGTAGTATGCAAAATATCATAATTGTTGCTTTAGCGAAACGCTTAGCAAAACCAGATAAAAGGCGCGAATTCGCTTTCCGGTCTGTCTATGAATAAACGTATTTGCTATTAATATCATTTCTGTGCCTGGGAAACAAAATATATTCCTGGGCAAACGATAACACATTACTTGAATGTAGAATGCAAAATATCATAATTGTGCATTAGCGACACGATTTACAGAACCAGATAAAAGGCGCGGGTTCCCGGGCTATCTATGAATAAACGCATCTGCTTGTAATTCTTTTCTGTTTCTGGGCAAACGCAAATTCATCATGGGCAAACGATAACACACTATTAGGATGCAGAATGCAAAGTATAATAATTTTCGGTGCAGCCAAACGCTTAGCAGAGCCGGAGAAAAAAGACGCGGATTTGCCTCCCGAGCCAACTAAGAATAAAAGCTTCTGCTTGTAATTTCATTTATGTTTCTGACCAAACGAGAATTGATACTGGGCAAACGATAATACACTATTCACAAATAGTATACTGCATATTATTATTGTTACTTCAGCGTACGTGGTAGCCAGGGTGTTTATATGAACAGAAGCGTAAGCCAGATCCCCGATAAATAAACGATTCTGCTTTTCATTGCATTTCTGTGCCTGGGCAAACGAAAATTGTCCCTGGACAAACGAAAATACATTCTTAAGAAATAGTTTACTGAATATTATTATTGTTACTTCAGCGTAAGTGGTAGCCAGGCCGTTTAAATAAACAGAAGCGTAAAATAGAACTCTGATTAATAAACGCATCTGCCTTTATTTGCATTTCTGTGCCTGGGAAAACGGAAATTGTCACTGGGCAATCGAAAATACACATTTACGAAATAGTTTACTGAATATTATTATTGTTACTTCAGCGTAAGTGGTAGCCAGGCAGTTTAAATAAACAGAAGCGTAAAATAGAGCCCTGATTAATAAACGCTTCTGCCTTTATTTGAATTTCTGTCCCTGGGCAAACGAAAATTGTCACTGGGCAAACGATTATACACTATTGAGAAATAGCATACTGAATATTATAATTGTTCCATCAGGGTGGGGGTTAGGCGGATCGATTATATAAACAAATGCGTTAGTCGGAGGCCCCGGTAAATAAACGCTTCTGCCTTTAAATGCATTTCTGAGCCTGGGCAAACGAAAATTGTCACTGGGTAATCGAAAATACACTATTACAAAATAGTATACTGAATATTATTATTGTTACTTTAGCGTAAGTGGTAGCCAGGCCGATTATATGAACAGAAGCGTAAGCCAGAGCCCCGATTAATACACGCTTCTGCACTTAATTGCATTTCTGTTCCTGGGCAAACGAAAATTGTCACTGGGCAAACGAAAATTCACTCTTACAAAATAGTATACTGAATATTATTATTGTTACCTTAGCGTAAGTGGTAGCCAGGCCGTTTAAATACACAGAAGCGTAAAATAGAGCACCGATTAATAAACGCTTCTGCCTTTATTTGCATTTCTGTGCCTGGGCAAACGAAATTTGTCACTGGGCAAACGATAATACACTATTGAGAAATAGCATACTAAATATTTTAATTGTTCCTTCAGTGTAAGGGGTAGCCGGGTCGATTATATAAACAAAAACGTTAAACGGAGGCACCGGTAAATAAACGCTTCTGCCTTTAAATGCGTTTCTGAGCCTGGGCAAACGAAAAATGTCACTGGGCAATCGAAAATACACTTTTACGAAATAGTATACTGAATATTATTATTGTTACTTCAGCGTAATTGGTAGCCAGGCCGATTATATGAACAGAAGCGTAAGCCAGAGCCCCGATTAATACACGCTTCTGCACTTAATTGCATTTCTGTGCCTGGGCAAACGAAAATTGTCCCTGGACAAACGAAAATACATTTTTAAGAAATAGTATACTGAATATTATTATTGTTACTTCAGCGTAAGTGGTAGCCAGGCCGTTTAAATAAACAGAAGCGTAAGCTAGAGCTCCGATTAATAAACGCTTCTGCCTTTATTTGAATTTCTGTCTCTGGGCAAACGAAAATTGTCACTGGGCAAACGATAATAAACTATTGAGAAATAGCATACTGAATATTATAATTGTTCCTTCAGTGTACGGGTTAGCCGGATCGATTATATAAACAAAAACGTTAGTCGGAGGCACCGGTAAATAAACGCTTCTGCCTTTAAATGCATTTCTGTGCCTGGGCAAACGAAAATTGTCACTGGGCACACGATAATACACTATTACGAAATAGTATACTGAATATAATTATTGTTACTTCGGCGTAAGTGGTAGCAGGCCGATTATATTAACAGAAGCGTAAGCCACAGCCCCGATTAATAAATGCTTCTGCACTTAATTGCATTTCTCTGTCTGGGCAAACGATAATTGTCCCTGGGCAAACGAAAATACACTCTTAAGAAATAGTATACTTAATATTATTATTGTTACTTCAGCGTAAGTGGTAGCCAGGCCGTTTATATAAACAGAAGCGTAAAATAGAGCCCCGATTAATAAACGCTTCTGCCTTTATTTGCATTTCTTTGCCTGGGCAAACGAAAATTGTCACTGGGCAATCGAAAATATACTTTTACAAAATAGTATACTGAATATTATTATTGTTACTTTAGTGTAAGTGGTAGCCAGGCCGATTATATGAACAGGAGCGTAAGCCAGTGCCCCGATTAATACACGCTTCTGCACTTAATTGCATTTCTGTGCCTGGGCAAACAAAAATTGTCTCTGGACAAACGAAAATACATTCTTAAGAAATAGTATACTGAATATTATTATTGTTACTTCAGCGTAAGTGGTAGCCAGGCCGTTTAAATAAACAGAAGCGTGATATAGAGCCCCGATTAATAAACGCTTCTGCCTTTATTTGTATTTCTGTCCCTGGGCAAACGAAAATTGTCCCTGGGCAAACGATAATACACTATTGAGAAATAGCATACTGAATATATTAATTGTTCCTTCAGTGTAAGGGTTAGGCGGATCGATTATATAAACAAATACGTTAGTCGGAGGCACTGATAAATAAACGCTTCTGCTTTTAAATGCATTTCTGAGCCTGGGCAAACGAAAATTGTCACTGCGAAATCGAAAATACACTTTTACGAAGTAGTATACTGAATATTATTATTGTTACTTCAGCGTAAGTGGTAGCCAGGCTGATTATATGAACTGAAGCGTAAGCCAGAGCCCCGATTAATAAACGCTTCTGCATTTAATTGCATTTCTGTGCCTGGGCAAACGAAAATTGTCACTGGGCAATCGAAAATACACTATTACGAAATAGAATACTTAATATTATTATTGTTCCTTCAACGTAAGTGGTAGCCACACCATTTATATGAACAGAAGCGTAAGCCAGAGCCCCGATTAATAAACGCTTCTGCCTTTAATTGCATTTCTGAGCCTGGGCAAACGAAAATTGTCACTGGGCAAACGTCAATACACTATTGAGAAATTGTGTACTGAAAATTATCATTGTTTCTTTTGGGTAAGTGGTAGCCGGGTCGATTATATTAACAAAAGCGTAACTCGGAGACACCGTTAAATAAACGCTTATGCCTTGAATTCCATTTCTGTGCCTAGGCAAACGAAAATATTCTGTGGGTAAACGCAAATACTCTATTAGGAAATAGCAACTTAGGCAAACGATTAACTAAAATATTTAAAATACCTGATTTTTTTGGTCAAATTGGATTTGCCACGAAAATTGTTTTCGTGTAAGTTTTTTGTTTGGGTAGCAAAACGAAAATTTTTGGTGGTTTTCTGTGAGTGGGCAAACGAAAACTTTTGGTAGGCAATCCTGGGCAAACGATGGGCAAACGATATACTAAGTTTTGTTGAAATGCCAGATTATTTCCGGTCAGCGTGAACTTGGCCCGAAAATTGGTTTTGCGTGTAACTTTTTTTGTCTGGGGGTGGGCAAATGAAAACTATTGTTGGGCAAACCTGGGCAAACGATAGGCAAACGAAATACCAAGTTTGGTTGAAATCCCAGATTTTTTCCGGCCAGCGTGTAGTTGGCCCGAAAATTTGTTTTCTGTGTAACTTTTTTTCTGTGGGTGGGCAAACGAAAATTTTTGGTGGGCAAACCTGGGCAAACGATGGGCAAACGAAATACCAAGTTTGGTTGAAATTCCAGATTTTTTCCGGCCAGCTTGTAGTTGGCCCGAAAATTTGTTGTGTAACTTTTTTCTGTGGGTGGGCAAACGAAAATTTTCGGTGGGCAAACCTGGGCAAACGATGGGCAAACGATACACCAAGTTTGGTTGAAATCGCAGATTTTTTCCGGCCAACTTCACGGAGGTATTGAAGAGGCCCTAAACAATTTCCCCCAGAGCGGAATGCCAGTCCAGTCGTTGCAGTCCATGGGTTCCACCATCGTGGAGCCTGGCGTAGCCACGCCCCGCCACGCCCCGCCACGCCCCGCCACGCCCCGCCACGCCCCGCCACGCTCCGCCACGCTCCGCCACGCCCCTCCACACCCCGCCTCGCCCCGCCACGCTCCGCCCCGCCCCGCCACGCTCCGCCACGCTCCGCCACGCCCCGCCACGCCCCACCATGCCCCGCCACGCCATGCCCCGCCACGCCATGCCCCGCCACGCCCTGCCACACCCCGCCACGCCCCGCCACGCTTCCCCACGCCCCGTCACGCCCCGCCCCGCCCCGCCACGTCACTCCACGCCGTGTCACGCCCCGCCACTTTACGCCCCGCCACGTCATGCCACGTCACTCCACGCCACACCACGCCTCGCCTCACCTCGCCTCGCCCCGCCTCGCCGCACCACGCCCCGCCACGCTCCGCCACGCCCCGCCACTCCCCGCCACGCCACGCCCCGCCCCGCCACGCCACGCCCCGCGACGCCACGCTACGCCCCGCCGCGCCCCACCGCACCCCGCCACGCCCCGACACGCCACACCCCGCCAAGCCCTGCCACGTCACCCCACTCCCCGTTCGTCCGTCAAGCCATCCAAATAATTTGTGCCCAGTGCCCCCCAGCCGGCGCGAGCCGACGTGCAAGGTGGTGTAAGGGGTGAGGGGGCGGGGGCGGCGGCGATGACGGCGAGGGGACACAAGAAGCCCTTCTCCGTGGAGCGGCAGCCCATCTTCCTGGGGGTGGCAGAGGCGACAGCTCACGGGGCATTTCGTCCTTTGGAGGAGCGGGCAGCAACTCAACTGACTCGATTGAGGCCGGCAGCGGCAAATCAAATCTTTATTATTATTTTTGAAGTAGAGCGCGCGAAATTCATAATCTGGCCCATTATCCATTGCGTGGAGTGCTCTTCAAGGGGGAAATTAATAGTTCTATACTTGACGCCAGGAAAAGTGTATTAACTACGCAGTAACCCAGAAAAGAAGTTATGAAAAATTTTTAATTGATTTTGAAAGTACTGTATTTCTTTTAATTTCACGTCAAAACAAGCAAAAAGCTATGTGAGACAGGTTACGGGGTGTTCTGTGAACGTTTTCTCAATTATGGGATCCCTGCTCTTTTACAAATTGTTTTCTGAATGCAGAAAGAAATGAGATATTAAAAACTGACTACAAATAAATTGCACCACCTTTTATTTATAATGTATTACTTAAGTATAGTAGTACCAAAAAGAAAACAAATGTGAAAGAGTGGCTCTCGAGACATAGAAAAAGCATCCCTCTCTCGTTCCGGATGTGAGTAGTTTTAGGAATGTGGTTTCCTGGGGCACTATAACGGTCAATTGATACCACGCAATTGACGTTCTATTCCTTTTATACAATCGTGTTCGAAGAGCATCAACTGCTTCCGAAATTCAACGCGTGATCCGATCACATTGAGCGACGGAGGAGTAATTACTAGGCGAAAGAGGATAGGTAAGGTCGGGGTACGCCTACTTTACCCAGTCACGAGGTTACTAATTACGTACGAATACGTTTTGTGCATTGCAATTACGTTTTGTAATTGGCTGTCACTGTCCCAACTGTCAATTTCTGCCTTGATGGTGATAATAATGATAATAATAATAATAATAATAATAATAATAATAATAATAATAATAATAATAATAATAATAATAATAATAATAATAATAATAATAATAATAATAATAATAATAATAATGACTGCCTCGACCGGGAAATGAATGCAGATCATCCGGTTTACGTCCAGTTGCTCCACCACCTCAACTATCGAGACTCTTCGAACAGAAACACTACGTGAAATATACATAGAATCATCACGGGCATGCCCCACTGTCGGAAGAGTTTACTCAGTAGATCAAATAATAGAGCGACTGGACTTTTTAGGAGCTCAGAATACATTCCTTCACCGGAGGTGTGAACATTTTGAACAGCTAAACATCATTTAATTGGAAGTGTGCAGCTACCAATCACAATTTTGGCTCATTGATTTTGACACAAAATTTTGGCGCAGCGAAACGTTTTCTGTAATCAGTTTTTCTATGATATGTTATCATATTTTATTTTAGTCTAAGGAAATAATGATAGTAAAATAAATTTTTGATCGTTCTGCGAAACAACTAGAGACATTTGAAGATCCGTTCACCCAAACATACACTCCAGTGAGTTTTATCTCAGCGTCTGCGAGTATCCAGCACCGCTCACTGCAACTTGCATCAGCAGCGTCTTCTGTACCAAGAAGCGTCCAGCGGAAGATATGATTTGACACAACGCTCCCAGCCTGAGTGACTTTCTGCGTCTCGTCCCGAAGCTACAAGTTGACGAAAATCTTCTTCGCGCTCGCAGTTTCCCCCTCCCCCTTCCCCCCGCCCTTCGCGCGGCCCTAGGGACGAAGGGAGTCGTCGATGCGGAGTTTTCCTCGTGGCGTGCCTCTCACTGCTGCTCTCGTCTCTCTCGCTGGCTGGAGCGCCCGCGTACGGTCGCTCGAGATAAACTTAAATGGAGAGTTTGCTTCTCCCGAGGAGAGACAGGAACATTTGTTGCCTCTCGCGCAGCTGGGAGCCGAACGGTTTTCGCGTCGTGCGTATTTTTATTTATCGGTGGGTATGTGAATGTTTCAGATCCGCAATTAATGTTGATCGTCACGTTCTAGAATGTCGACTGATCGGAACGTTATGGTTTTAAGGTGACGTCGACCATGAAACTGGTTAAAAAAGAAGGAATACATTTCAAGAGTTAAGTATGTTTGTAAGTTTCTCTTTAAAGGTTATACGTTTAACTTTGGTTAATAAACTTATTTTATTTTACTTCTAATAATGTGCTTACATTTCTTCAAACGTCTGTCTGTCTGTCTGCCTTTGGTCAATTGTAGCACTTCCGTTCAGACGATTTTCTCAAAAACTGTTATTTTCCGACCAATCTGAACGAACTCACGGATCTGAGAATTAGAAACGGATATTTTGATTTTTAATTGAACTTTACATGAAGCCTAGACATTTTCTCAAAAATAGTTCCACATATTTCTATCATACATTTTTTGGGATAGCGTAAGTGATGCATGGAAAAAAGGTCTCATTTTTGTTGAAGCGCCTGAATTTTCGAAAATTTAAAAAAAAATGAATTTTTTTCGCTGTCTTTCTACAAATGCAATATTGAATATGAAGTTTTTTTAATGAAATCTCGTTCTCGATGCTTGAATTAGACTTTATACAATTCTTTCAAAATATGAGTAGTTTTCGCTTTTTTTGCGTAAACTTTAGAGAATTTTTGAACAATTATATTCTAAAAATCTGCGCCAATTTTTTCTTAGATGTACGATAAACAAATTGGTGCTAGTTCCAATTTCGGCAACTCTGCATTTTTGAAAATTGTAAAAAATCATTGAAAAAGTATTTAAGGAACATTGAAAAAGTTTTTTGCCTCAAACACTGTTCCAAAAATTAGATATTCAAAAGATATCATGTACATTCTTTTTTTAACAAATAGTTTGCGCGTAACTTCTAATTAACGTTAATACAATGTATGAAACAAATTCTCAAAAACGGCTCAAAATTGTTTTCTTAATATTTTTTTCCTTGTATAAACTTTAGGTGGCTTAAAAAATGTGGAAGGTCTCATTTTCAACGAACTCTCTAAATTTTTGAAACTTGCAAAAGTTACAGAGTGCAAGAAAGTATGTGCTGTTGTTACTCTACTACTAGTTTTGTTTTGTTTTCTTTTTATTTACGACAATTTTTTGCTCCGTAAATAACTTTAGAAATCGATTATGTCGATATTAATTATGAACGTGAAATTAATAATTGATTAATAATAATAATAATAGTAATAATAATAATAATTATTATTATTATTTTTATTATAACGGTAATACCATTATTATTACTATCTGTAGTTTAATTGCAGAATTCATGTCTTCCGGAAGCTAACAAATGAGTTCATTAATATTTATAAATCATTCACAATCTTAAAAACATTAGTGTGTAATAGTGAGATGTATTGAAGTTTCACCATTGATCTATTGCTTATATTCAACAAAATAGCGGTTTTACTTCGCATATTTGAATTTCTTTAAATAGGTATTCTTCTTTAGTATTGATATTGGCTCTTATTCCACAGCTCTTTCATTTGTTAAACTAACCACTATTTGTTCACGTTCCACTCCCGCAAATTGGTCTTTCACTACCAAGTAAATATCAGCAAGAATTGCCACTGAAGGGGCGCTTTTCAATCTTCTTTTTTTTTGTCGACCTGCCTCCTGGCGGCGGCGGAACAGGTAACAGAGCCCTGTAAATCTGGACCCCACTCGAGAGGATTGGCGCGAGCGACTGTCGACTTTTTCAACGCGCTTGGAACAGACCGCGAGGGGCGCGGGGCGGGGCGAGGAAGGGCGGGGACGGGCGGCGGTTGGGGGACTGATTGAGAAGTGGCGACGGCCAGAGGCGAGCAACGAAGGACTCGGAGATGGGGTGAAAATACGCGGCGAACGAAGGCAGTGGCAGCGCACATCAGCTTGAGAAATATCGTACTAAGTGGTGCTGCGATGACGGCATAACTGCAGAAAATAGATTGATGAATGTGCATCCAATACTATATTTTATTTTCTATAATGATCGAACAAGGAAGAATCCATATTTAGATTACGTTGAAAATAGTGGTTGTCAGAAGAATGAAACTTGGTGCATCCTACTAAGAAAAATTTTGAATTTTAGGAGTCAAATCGATAAGAGCAGAGTCAGTTTGCGTAGGTTTGGATATTTACATGAAAAAAGTAAAGATATCAAAATAATAAGTTACCTAACACATAAACAAAATAAAAAAAAGTGATGTGGAGATAAGATCAGATCCGTGCTAATTCGGGTAAAAATGAATGCATTGGATGAAATGAACACATTAAAATGAGAAATGATCACGGCAGCGCAGTAATTTACGATGACAGGAGACGTTAAAAAATAGTAAAATGATAATGAGAGGTACAGGAATTGATGTGGATTAGACTACGGCCTATAACATCAACTACAAATGAGAAAGGAGCTGTGAGAGGAGAGGAATATAAGACAGGAAGAAGGTGGAGTTACAAGTAATGCCAACTAATGGCATGACAAATAATGACAACAATATTTGCAGTCATTTCCCCTCATCCACTCATCGACCCCTTCCCCCCGCACACACACACACACACACACACACACACACACACACACACACACACACACACACACGAAAATACGTCTAGATCCTTGCATTGTACCTTAAGAAACATGTACTACAAGTGCCTTTGGCATCAATAATCGTGTATAATGGTCAGTTATGCACTCTATACTCGTCAGGAATTATTTCGTGATGCGGGTGGTCTACAGATTGCAATTGCGCTTACTTTCCGTTATTCATTATTCTTAAAAATTTTTAATAGTTTTTAAAATTTCAATTATTCAACTTGTTGTTTTCTCCTTCTTTTTCTAGGAACGTATCAAATGACGGTAAAAATGGTGTTGGTCCCATTTTTGGCAAACTCTCTACATTTTTAGAAAATTACAAAATTTAACATTAAAAAGGACACCATGATAGAGATTTTTCTTCAATCAAATCTGTTCTAAAAATAAAATATTTAAATAAGGACATTAATGTATTTTGAAGATTTGTAGTGTTTTCGTAATTTCTGTTGACGCTAATACATTTTAAAAAGATTCTCAAAAACGGCTCCAATTTAAAAAGTATATTTTCCGCGGAGAGCACAAAGGACGCTTAAGAATGACACGGGTCTTATTTTAGTTGAACTTCTGAATTTTCGAAAACTGCTAAAGTTGCAATTAATGCCAAAAAGTATGTGTTCTTGTAGCAACACAACTTCGTATTGATGTAATGTTATATCAATATAATGCAAGCAGAGAGACCATAAGCCAGTCTTAATGGCCGGCGTCCGTTAAAGAATTTAAAAGTTCGCCGTCTTTGAAAAACTAAAGAAACGAAACAGTAGGAGCTAAAGACATCATATTATTACTCACACTAAAAGAAAATGATTTTTTATTTTTATAAATTTTTCTTATAAGAATTGGATGTTTTAAAATAGTTATTATTGTCATTAAGCGATAAACAGCAAACAATAGACGTGATTGCAAACAGTTTGTAAAACTTTTCTAAACTGAAGCGATAGCTATGTTTATAATCAACCTAGCCTATTATTGTTGCTATCGGTCTTGTTTCGGTTTTCTTTTCGTAACATCATCTTGAATAGAAAATAAATCATTTAAACAAGAAATATTATTTCTTCACTCGTACGTCATCATAAGCTCCAACTCATTTTTTTTCTTATCGGAAGACGAGAGTGGCATTTTGTTTTTCTCTTTAATGGTCAATATCATTTTGTCGGTATTATAACAGTATAGTATTACGAAAAGTATTCGATGACACAAGAACCATATCTCAAATAACGACTTGATGCCATTTATAACTATAATGGACACTCATCGTTCAGAGTAGCTTTCTCGTTCCTCTTTTGTTGACGTAAGATAATACAACAGTACGTAATTATTGCGAACAAAATATTCCTCTCAACCGGGTAACCGGGAGAGATGGATCAGTGCATCATCTGATGTCACTGCAGTGCCTCTGACTGATCCTAGGTTCGAGTCCCGATAGTGGCAAGATTTTCGATACTAACTTGACTTGTCAGCTAGGTCGAATTTCCCCTACAAAAGGTGATGGGGAAAGATCACCGCCACTTTCCAAAGAAAAAAACATGCACTACATTTACTGGACTTGTGAATTTAGTAGTTGACTTGTCCAGAATCACTAACAACCAGACCGGGAGCGGTAGCTCAGTGTATCAACTGATGTCACTGCAGCGCCTCTGACCAGGAGGTCCTAGGTTCGAGTCCTGACAGCGGCAGGATTTTCGACACTAGTTTTTCAGCTAGGTCGCATTCAGTCGCTGTCTGGAGGAGAATTCTAGCGCCCGGCTGCTCTGATCGGTAGTTTTCCGTGGTTTCTCCGATCAACACCAGGCGAATGCCGGAGCAGTACCGTACCAAACGGGCCACGGACCGCGTGCGATCTGTCCTTCCTCTTCCTTGTCCTATCCTCTCCCCTTACACACACACTTACACTAACATGCACTGCACTACCTCATATTCCGAAAGATCGGTCGGGAGCTTGTCCCGGCTGGAGCGGTGCCCGCTGGTGGAAGAGTCTTGGTTAGGGGGAAACCCCACTAGCCGACGGTAGGTCGGCGCCGGATCTCGCCATCCAGCGGGGGAAGATCACCGCCATTTCCCGCGAAAAAAACATACACTACACTAACGGGACTAATGACCAAAGTCGTTGACGCGCTTGGAAACACGAAAAAATCAATCAATCAACAACCAACCACCAACCGAGGAGCGGGATCCCGAGCGTGCTCAGCGACGGAGATTGGGCGGAGGGGGCCGGGAGTCGTCGTGGGCGGGGCCGGGGGCGAGGAGGCCTCGCCGGGTCAGACGCAATCGGCGCGGTCCGCGCAGCCACCTGCGGCGGTGGAGGCGCTGTCGGTCGCCCATTAGGCCACGTGACGGATGGGACCCCGCAGCGGGGATGCCCCGCGTTGTTCTCTCCGCCCCTCGCCACGCCTCCGGCCGGACCGCCCCGCCTCGCCCACGCCCACGCCAACGCCCACGCGGTCCCTCGTGGATTGTAGCGCCCCTATTTCCTCGCGAAACAGTCCGGTTTCGGCTGTCGTTCGGCCCAAATACGGGATAAGCTTTTTTTGTGCCGTGAAAAGAATAAAATGCGGGCGTGATTGCTCCCTTTGGGACTTTGCTGATGGATGGGAACGCAACTAAATCAAAGTGGTTTGCGGGTCGTTGGCTCGTATCATTAGTATCGAATTAGCTCGTATCGAAACACGTATGTCATACAATTCCAGAAGTTGTATTTCACCAGTAAAAATATTTCGTTCAAAAATGTCAGTTTTGTAGAGAACAAATTACTTTTTCGTGTACGTATATACGATCTACCCGAATTATTATCGCAGAGACCTACACAGTGAATCCTTTCTCCACTTCGCATTTCATCAATTGAAACTGAAGTGATATATATTTTGTCTCTGATGGAACTCTGTGTATCACGAATATATATTCAAACACTTGTGGACTATTTGACAACCTTTACAAACAAAATGATAACAGTAATCATTGCAATATTAACACATATGCCGGTGTCTATTGCAACGTAACAACTGAGAATAATGGTTGTAAATAAGATTGCATGTTCAATCATGCAGGTCCAAAATTTGCTTGAAGGATTAAATATCAAAAAGTCTGTGATCCCAGACGGGATCAAGTTCGCAGGTAGACTGCTTGTAGTATCCTTTATAATGAGCCACATACTGCTGACAACACTGCCTTTCCTATTCTTTCCTCTCTTCTATCTTTAAGAAGCAAAGGATGGGTTTATACCCTATCGTCATTTCACATTCTCCATTGATCAAGGCAAACCTCTAAGGATAAAAGTTGAAGCATACAAACTGCGACTGCTCCGAGGCACATTAAGCGTCTCGCTGATGAATATCCAAAATAAGAATAACAATAACAACAACAACAACAATAATAATAATAATAATAATAATAGTAATAGTAATAATAAATAGCATAATAATAATAAGTATAAAATTGAATTTCTCTACATAGTGGTTATTTACGCTATTCCTCAATGAACTGTGGGATAGTAGCCTTCCTGCGAGAACCGATGACACAAATGTATTGTATTCCGCTGATTCTGCCGAGCCCTTTCATTTGATCACGCAGCACTATTAAATTGCACTTATGCACAGGTGGACATTTGCGGATTGAGATTATCATGCAATTGCATTACGGTGTGCTAACGGCCTGACTTGGCGATAACTCGGTGTAATCGGGCGTGGAGCCGCCCCAGCGCCCATTTCGCCCCGCGCTACGGCTCCATTGCGCCGCTCGCATGACGCGAGTGGGCGCGCGCCGGGCGAAGACACGGCTTCTGCGGTCGGGGGCGGCCGCCGGCGCCTTCGCTCATCCTGGCGAGTCGTCTCCCCCACTGCGCCGCACCCTGCCCCGCTCCGCGTGCCCCGCTCCGTGTGCCCCGCTCCGCTCCGCTCCGCCCCGC